>UZAF01016232.1:6443-65374 GCA_900617895.1 Haemonchus placei | reverse complement strand
CCCCCCCCCCCCCCCCCCAACCCACTTATGGTTAGCACCACATTGCGTTACGGTACGTTCTGCCGCTCAGCGAAGAGCAGCGGTTGCTCAGGTGAAGAGGGCTTGGAGGGATTCATTGATATGCAGTATAAAGAATAGTCATGGACATTACGCCGGCGGTGAACGAATCGGTTGATGTACACGTGTTCTGCTTAGATGCGCCAGAAATCCGACTTCCATTCAGAATAACAAGATCTGTAGAATCTGTGTTCCTCTGATGGTAAAACTTGGAAGTTTTGAGAAGTTTTCCTGCTTCCCACACGATAAGAGGAAGATCCTTCGTATTCTAAGTTCATTTCTGTTGGTAGCACAACTAGTTCGGTGAATTGACGACTCTTCTCCTTCCGTAATACCAGGCTCCAGGTATCCGATTGTCCAGGTATATTCTTCAAACGGGTCGATCCACGCCAGAAATTCTTGCATGACCCAACAATAACAATATTTTCAGTAGTTGGTAATGTAGATATCCGCATGAGCCATAAGGGCTCTTGAAAATAGGAGACAACAATCTTCTCCCTCCTCCAATCTTCAACTTCATTTTGCTTCCGGCCTTGATCTTTAGTTGGGGTTCGGAAGATGGAAGGGTCATCAGATACCGTGGGGCGCATGCTGTTACACATACGTTCAGAGGTCATTGGTCGCTGGTCAGTTTTCTCTCACATCGGTATTCCTTCGCAGCAGGGACACTGTTTTTTTTTTTGCTCTTCTGTTCCATGATTCGCTTGAGGATTCGATTATGATAATATTAGAGTTATTTATACAACCATACCTGTCCTACTCCTCAGTTTAGGGGTGGGGGGTGGGGTGGTGGTAAGGTAGGAGGAGGGATGGGAGAATATGACAGCGCGCTCAACACAGAACTTTGTAAAACGCATCATGTCATCGCACACTACTCTTATGCCTTCTATACAGTCTCGGTGGATTGGAATGATCCCTCACTGTTCTCTTCACTTTGTGATAAGGAGCCCATCCTTCAACGAAAAACCCTTTTATGCAAGCTTTAGGAGGAATGAGCCCAGATAACCTGTCCGCTGTAATGCATGGTGTCAACGACTTACGTCTTGAACAACGAAAAATTCCAGTACCAGCAGGTAACCAGTTGCTGATCAGGTACGAAGAATGCCATGTAACCTATTTCAATGCTAGAGTAAGTAGTAGAATCTTTATTTTAGTGGAGATCAGTCATCGTTTTCATTTTTGTGGCTTACTCATAACATTAATTTACACAGGATTCATACGGTGGGAATCTGTGGCTCAGACGTCCATTTTCTCACACGTGGTGCTATTGGGAAGTACGTAGTAGAAAAGCCAATGGTGAGATTCCTACGCCTCAATTTGGAATGTGATTCCTCCTCAACTGATGGACTGATATTCAGGTACTCGGACATGAAACCAGTGGTACAGTAGCCGGAATGGGCAAACTCGTAAAAGGTTTCCAAGTTGGTGATCGGGTGGCCATAGAGCCGGGTGTGGGCTGCCGTCTTTGCATGCACTGTAAGGTGAGGTTCTTTATTCAGCAAGGGTCCAGGTATCCTGGACCATGGAATTTACTAATCCAATCGAATTAAGTCTGGAAGATACAACTTATGCCCGGATACGAAATTCTTTGCGACACCACCTACAGATGGTTCCTTAACACGATACGTAGCGTATGATGCGGACTTCTGCTTCAAGTAAGGCTCCGAACTATGGGTACATTGCAAGCGAATGCGAGAGTTTGGAGAGCTTTGTCTCGATATAACAAATGACAGCGCGCTACGCGAAAACCAAGCAACTGGACTCGCCGATCTTCTTCAGCATCGTTCTTTGCAATATACCCAAACAACCCTTTAAAACGGCCCGAATATCTACTTCACGTTTCTTAAATTTGCTTAGCTATCCCCCTCTCCCCTCAACTTTATGTTTGAGGCTGCCCGACAATGTATCTTACGAAGAGGGAGCTCTCATAGAACCACTTTCCGTTGCGGTATTCGCCTGCCGAAGATCTGGAGTTCAAATGGGCCAGAGAGTATTGGTTCAAGGAGCAGGTACTATAAAACAACAGTAATAGGGCTTCAGTTTGTTTATTTACATATCTCTCCAAAGTTTTTGCTCTGCTCAGGGCCTATTGGAACACTTTGCATGATGACAGCAAGAGCTCTGGGTGCTGCTGATGTCGTCATCACAGATCTCAACCAGAGCCGTCTTGATCTTGCCATGAAGCTCGGAGCAAAACACGCTATTTGTGTCAAGTGGGTTCATTGAAGATCAATCGTAATTTCTTAATTGGTATCCATTCAAGAGGAAAATCACCTGCCCAAGTGAAAGAAGAAATAATCAAGTCTCTGGGTACTGAGCCGGATGTTTCAATGGAATGCTCTGGAGCACAATCTTCTATAGAGTCAGCAATACTGGTGAGAGACTAGTGAGACTTCATTCACCATCTAATGAAGTGTGGGAACATTTAGAGTACTCGATCAGGAGGTGTCGTTGTGTTGGTCGGATTGGGAGAAGATAGAGCCGAACTTCCCATAGTGGAGGCCGCTCTTCGCGAAGTCGACATCAGGGGAGTGTTTAGATATGCGAATTGGCAAGTTTGAACTTCGTTTTCCGAGAAACTCAGCACATCCTACTTTGTTCACCCCGCAGTAGTAGATCCAATTACTTCAGTTATCCAACAGCCATAAACCTTGTCGCTTCTCGACGTATCGATCTGTCTGGAATCACAAGAGCTCACCACCAATTGAAGGACGCCGTGGAAGCTTTTCAACGTGCCCAAAAGGGAGATGTGATCAAAGTGTTCATTCATTGTGATAGTTAGATTATGCCAGCGATAAAGGTGATTTCTCTTCCTCACCAACCTCAACGTCTCCTTCCCAGCAAGCCTCAGACTCCGAAACTTAAAAACATTTACTTTAATAGGTCCATTCGTGAAAAATTGAAGCGAGAATGTTTACAAAACCCTCGCATTGTTCAGCAAAGACTGTGCAGAGAGAAGCCTTTCTATGGGAACACGCCTCCGATTTCATCAGTGAACGGCCCGCCCCTGACAATCCCTGTACCGCTGCCAAACCTCGTTTAGTGCGCCTCGTTTTTCGTTTGTTCATTGTATTCGGGGCTGATTCATTGCCTCATATCCAACATTTCACATCAGAAGCATTTAATTCATCTCTTTTCAAACATCATCGTTCTTAAAAAAAAAAGCTTTATGCAGTTGTGATTTAGTCTTGTAGTGAAAGTGCCAATGACGTGCCTAAATTTGGCTGCACAACACAATTGGTTCACGTCGTAGGTACGGCGAAGTAAACAACACTCATTATAATACCGTAACTTACAACCTCGCGATGGGAATCGAGCTCATGTTGCAGACTCGAACTCGAGAGTGATGTGGTGTCCTACGATACGAAATACTTTGGGGAGGGGGGGGGGGGGGGGTAACTTATAAACTTTTAGCTAAGAAGTGAATAAACTACCCTTGACCTGTGTACATTCGCTTTAGCCATTCGATACTGTAACATCAAAGTTTCTCAGAAAGGAATGGACGTTCACCTCTCCACGACCAAATTGCTGCCTAACCTCCTCCCTCCCGCAACCCTTATGCACTTCCTATTTTGAGTTAGAGCACGAATTACTCATGCTCAGGTATAGAAATGACTCAAAACGATGTTTCAATGGCTCAATTAAAATTTCGCAAGGGAATGCACAAAGGATTGGGAAATCCGTGCGTCAATACCATTGCAAAACAGATTGGAACCTGCGATGACTCATCTGCAAACTTGGTCGCGTGAGTTTTTAGGCGACAACTTGAATGTGCACCACGACGTCGAACACATTCAAAGTGACGCTTTGGAGGAGACCCCACATAAGGCAAATGCTCCATTTCCAGGTCAGGAGATCTCGGAAAAGGGCTCTCTGGGAGGTTAGGTTGCTGATATTATGCAGGCCAGGGATTCCCTATGAGCAACGAAGTCTCTGTGAGAACTGCTGCAACATACCAAGTTCCCAGCATGGATCTCCTTTTTGGACTACTCCCATGAGAGGAATATAATTAAAATTTTTTGGGGAGCTTCAGGAGTTTCAGGATATTCTCTTGGGATTTTTTCAACCCAGTTCACATTCAACGAGGTAGGGCATGAAATTGAAGTTCTTCTTGTTTCACCATGAGTAAAGGCCTCAATCGATGTTGTGGTTTTCAAAGAAAAACAAAACAATTCATTGCAAATGCCAAGCGTTTGAGATTTTATCTGACTTATGGAATGCTCGTCGCAGCCATTATTTTGAGAGCAGCATTACGTCAACGATTTATTCTGGGCAGCAGCTATAGCCAGCTGATGATTCATTTATTCGATTCCCATCTTGATAGCATCGTTCATGAGTGTTACCGCAGTTTGAGCTACACTTGTTCCTGGATGTCTATGTTACAGCGTTCAATCAGATAGGCTCCTAACCCTAACTGGGTGGTTTCTTGCCAAAGAATCGTTCCCCCACTGTAAGCTTGGGCTTTGAAAAGGAAGCCTGGTCAATTACAGGCATGAACCTTGGGAAATATTGAATGAATCATTGAAAATGCATTTATTATTTATTAATTGATTCTTATGATACCTGCGGAAGGACGTGCCAAATCTCCTGGACCTTAACAGAGGCATTTACCCCAATTCCCAACTGCTAGGGCTTCCCGGTTCAGGCCAATACAGGCCAATGACGTAAGCGTTCGTGGCATATTCAGTCCCCGGGAATATTCACATCCGCAATGTGCAGTATTTCATCTGGTAGAAGATGGGCAGAAGAAGGACAAAGTGGTTTTTTAGAAAGGAAATTTTTGCTTTATTTTGTGTATGTCAGATAATATTGTTGCAATCAATATTCATTGGATGTATGAACACATCATATAATCTTATATTCATAAAGCGCGACCTATTTTCAGACCCAATTCATGTGCTCCATTCCTTTTTGAAGAGCTTCGCATTCAGCATCCCATGAATGTCAGTCATGCCAACACTGATCAAAACAATTCCATGTTTACACAGCAGAAAACCAGTTGTTTTCAACATCATTACTTATCTTCTTCATTGTTATGCTAACTCGCCCTTCAATATATCATGAAAACGGAACTTCTTGAATCAATATATTCATGGTGGCCGTAAACGCATTCCGAAAAAGATTAGAAAATTGAGAAGTCCAATGGGCTGCTAATCTTCTACCATTACAATTAGTGAAATTGACTATTGGCTTTGAGCTGCTGCGTTTGGGATCCTATGCTTGCTGTCATTTTTTGGAGGATAACGTTCCAAAAAGGGCAAAAACCAGGTGGATTGTCGGGTCAGGGACTCTAAACGGAAAAGAACAAGCCCCTACCTTTCTCATCTTTCCTTCTAGAGCATATTGGCTACTGGTCCTTCAAAACAAAAAGAATTCATTCAAACACCTTCGAGCAGCTGTGATAATAAGCGCACGCTCTGCTAGTTGTCCTATTTCAGGAACTTCTTTCACAAATGAATCCTCCCGATCGAGGAAGACGCTGCCTGCAATCCCATGATACATTCCTTGGCATTACCATTTCGACGAAGCTCCCTATTCAAATAGATTCTGTCTCGTAGCTGCAAGTGTCGCAACGATCTATTGCTTGTCTATTCCACCGTAAGGCCATGCCTTTCCCAGATATTGAAGTAGAGCTACTCTTTCCGGTAGATATACATCCGGGCTCTTACCGGGACTGGTCTCCTACTTCCTTTTCCGAATTGTTCAGTCCGTTTTGGGCATGAGCTTTCAGAATTCCTTTTCTTTAGAACCAATTAGAACCACAACTGTTCTCTCTGCTTTTGTAGAGCTAGTCCTTCGTTCCGCTGTGGCTCCGCTTTCACCAAAGGTCATTTTCTTTGACAGTCGCCGACAGCTACCCATATCACGCCACCAGTGTTGTCGATAAATGGAAGGTCGATAATGATCAAATTCCCGATCTTTACCACCATTTCCTTCCGACTTTTATGTGTTCAATTGCTCCATCTTCTTTTTCAATGAGTTGCGGCCATGATTCATTCAGTTATTCCGAAATATCGGCAGATTCGCTGAATCAGAGCCTGCACTACGGCAGAATCTCCGTCGGAATCTAGATGTATCGGTCGAGATCACGCTTGTCNCTACGGTATCGAGACCTCGCCTGGCAGTAAATGTCTAGTTCATTTGTCGTCGTATCGTTACCGAGGAAAGGTTCCTTCCTATCAAACTGCTTCATGTCCATCAGCCAAGAGGTCGTCCTGACTGTACTCCACCCAAAAGACCATCCCTCACCACCTCGTCCGCCATTGTCATTGACGCTATCGATTTTGAAATCGGTCGGCATTGCAGCTCACATCCAGAAACCGGTCTCTGCTCATTAACAGCCAACAGTGCCAAGCTTCATTGCTTCTTTTGCTCTAGTACAGTATGTCGTTTGTCTGATTTCTATGTTCTGGAATCTTCCCCACAGCTTTTTCAGCTTAAATTCTTGGGAGATAATTTTTCAAGACAAAATTGGGCTAGTTGCTCCCCAAGCTCCCTGGCCACGGTTCTTAGATTGAAAGATAATATCGGTAGGGCCTAATTTCCATGCAGTTCGTCGTTGGCGCCCACAATACTTGGACTTGTGACTTGAAGTTTTTTACCTTTTTCTTGTATCGCACAACTGTTGTCGCCTATCTACCAGCACTTTGTTTCTCCCCATCACTCAATATCGCCTGCTATTGAGAACCCTAAAAACATAAGATCGTACCTGTCTCTTGAAGTGATGACTTGTTCTAGGAACTTTCTTTGATTGTTGGGAATTAGTTGCTCAGAATCCATTAGGAATTGATAATGATAATTGTGCTCGTTTTCCAAAAATGACGTTCTCACATTGTCTCCCTTCTAAAGTTTACCCATCAAACATGAATCCATCTGGGAATTGCCTCTTCAGAAAGGCGTGATGAATCGTGGCGCCGTCATATGTCGCTTCGTGTTGAGTTTTTTGGGTGACACCGATTAGAGTTTTCTGTGACATTGCTATCGTTCGGCTCTCACGAACTGGCCACGAGATGGGGGTGGCGCAGGGTTTTTCCCCCATGCGATCAACTCGATCCTGATCTTCGGTGGAATTTCGCATGCCATTCATTCACCCACCGCACGGCCTAAGAGGATTGTAATGTTTTGCCAGCGCTTGTGTGTTGTGGCTTGGCGCTTGGATGTATGCAAGTGTTTTGGTCGATATGGAGCTGCATAGCTGTCTGGCTAGCAGGATCGGCTAACGTCAGTCCGATCCATTTTTTTCAAGACGAGAGGGGATGTTGCTAAACCGGGACTCTCATCGCACTTTCTCCCTTTCTGGCCAACCCTATGCTTCTTTTTGTATCGCAATCCTCTCTGGCCAATATATATGGCCTGGTTTGATTAGGTTTCATTACAGTTGAATGCTGCAGTTGTTTTTGTCGAATGACTGCCATTCAGAGGGTGTCATCGATGGCATGCCCAGCGCTGCTATCCAGCTTTGTTTGAGCCATCTGCCCATTGCCGCTCCGTGTTTGCTAGATTACGGACGAAATCACTTTTAGCATATATACGATCTTTTAGTTTATTCAATCCATAGCTGTTCAGTGAAAAAAGTTTTTTTTCTTGGGGAATCCGACCAAATGGCAGGGACAGTCGATGGAACTCTTTTGCCCTTTGCTGAATAACTGCCTTTGGCGTCATGCCTTTCATTCACCGTTCGGAACGAAAATTGCTATATTTTCATGAATATGAAATAAATTCCCGAAAATGGAAGACAGATAGGCCAGTCGTGTTTGTCTTGGCAACCACAAAATCCTTGTCTCTCCTCCATTCTTTGATAAAGTATGCAGTTAAGGTCGAGGGTTCTCAAAGTTGATGCGTTTCTGGATTGTCGACCTAAGCCTGGCCTCCGTCAGAATTCATTCGTAGGCACTTGTGTAGGTTCATGCAGAATAATAGCTAATGAGAGTTACTCGATGTATAAGTCCGCATTTTTGTCATTTTAGACGGCCTATACAATCAGTACCGGTTAGCCGTAAGGGAATGAAATTATCGGTTAGCTTGACAGTTATCTGGTCCGAGTTCTATCCACGATTCNTTGAAGTGCGGCAGCTACCCCGTTCATCCATTTGTGACCCTTCTTGGAATAGTAATTCAATAGTTCTCAATCAAGATGTTCTCAAATTCGATCCTTTTCCAGAGTGGTGCATCCCTGGAATAAGCTTCTTTTGAAAAATATATCTCTGCGACTCTTTCCTTTTACCTTTGACCTAAGCAAGCATAGTCCCGCCATTACTCTCACTTTTACCTGGACAACTCTTATGTCTACCACAACAACCCAATAGATATCAGGCGTGTTCTAGAGTAAACAATCTGGCGCAAACAGGTTTCACTACTACCCAGGCACCCTAGGAGTTGTAGTGGACGCAATACAACTTTGACTGAGGAGCTTAAAATAAGAATCTGCCCCTTCATTCTGCTTCCTTCTGCCTTCTTACTTTCTCTTTCCCCTGACTATCTTTTCCTTCATCTTCGACTAATTTCAAATATCGCTGTTGTCTCATCCTCATCTGGGATTCGGGTCGAATATGTGTTTTGATGGTATGGTCTCTTATCCACTGACTGAATATTTCAATTTTAACTGGGGAGATCTCCATAAAGACATCATTTTCAATGGAACCTCTCATGATCAGATCCTTTCCCTCTTCTACCCTACTGTTTCGAACCAGTCGTTCGCAGTCCAACTGCTACTTCCGTGCGTACTTTGACCCCTTTGCCTTTCCCACCCTCTTTAATATACCATACCGTTTATCGTCTAGTTCACCTGCAATCAGTCTAGGTTTACTCTTTGCGGTCTACCGGTTATCAGCTGCTGACTGGCGTCTTCCTGGCAGTGAGATTGTACATTTTGGTATCTGCTCTTCTCTGAAGTAGTCTCTTCCAACCCATCTGTATCTTTTGAAGTCTACTCGTACCGTTTGTCTGAATTACAGTATAGTCTTCGATCCTTCCAATATAATTGCTTTCAGAGAATGCCCGTTGAACAGGATATTCTTGGAAAATGGACGTTTGTGTCCTCGGAAAATTTCGAGGCTTACATGAAGGAGGTGTGGTGGTTCTGGAAGGCTAATTGGTCGCATTATTAAAAATCGTATCTTCAGGCTGGTGTCGGTCTGATGACCCGTAAAGTGGCTGCGAATCTGAAGCCAACGTTGGAATTCGTGAAGGAAGGCGACCACATCCAGATGACGTCCGTCTCTACGTTCAAGACATACGTCACTAAGTTCAAGATTGGCGAGACCTTCGATGAGAAGACCGGCGACGGACGAGATGTAACATTCTACTTTCTTGTCATGAAAGCTACACTGGGGCTCGTAAAACCGTTCCAACTGTCACTCAGTTATTGCTGCTGGAGTCTCGGAATACCATTATTTCTTTACCCTTTCGCAAAAGACGGGGAACGGTGTCTCCTTCCTTTTAGAAAGCGTGATTCAGAGTTGGCTGTTTTGTTATCTCGTTCGCTGACCAATGAGGAGAGAAATTTTTTAGAGCGAACGCTGTGGTTTATCAGTCGGTCACCCCATTAAGGGGCCATTGATATGCATCCCTAATCTGGATGGTCTGGGATCTGATCCATAATTGGAAGTTGTCAGGCCGGTCAAACTTAACGTTCCTCTTTTCCTCCCCTCACCGTCATTCTTTTCTGGGACTAGACGATCGGTATGGGATTGGTAAAGTTTTTATACCCATCCACTCTTAGCTGTGCCATTGTATAAACGGGTTGCGCCCACAAATGTCTTTACGATTCAAGGAGAGGAAGTTGAATGTCCGGCTTAAACCTTAAATATATTGGAAGAGATCGTTTTCATAAATAATTCGATTGCTCTCTTAGGTGAGCCAAACCTACACTGTCGAGAATGACCACCTCGTTCTCATTGAGAAGAGCAAAAGCGGAGGCCCTGATTCTCGCATCGAACGTTATGTGGAGGGTGACAAGCTCTACATTGTGAGTGTTGAATATGCTTTTTCACTGCTGGGTTGAACAAAAGATTATTTTCTTTCTTTTCGAGTAAAAAATAATCAGTTTCTATTCAGATCTGTGAATGCAATGGTGTGAAGAGCACGAGAATTTATGAACGAGTTAAGGAATAGATATTTATTCGTGTTTTTCTTCTTCTGAAATTTGTATAACATGTTCATCTTTGTTCTTTGCCTGATTATTTTTAATAATTGTTTAATAAATGTTCTACAGTTAAGCGATGACCAGGAATGATTTGCTAAATGGGAAAATTAAAGCCTCGTGTAGGAAAGTGAGGTAATGAACAGGAAAAGAATCAACGAGAAAGCGTAAAGGGTCTATTTCTGGATAGTGACAGCTTATTTGATGACCCTACATGACGGTGCCGTTTATTCTTCAAAGTTTTTGATGGAAAAGTTGGGTAAGAGGCCTTTGAAGGGGCAGGGAGGGACGGAATAAGGGGGGGGGGGGAGGGTAAGGACAAGGGTTACTAACAAAGTGCGCGCATGGATTCTTTCACATCTCCTCTAGATTCGTAGATGAGAAAAGAAGTCAATGTTACTGATAGAAACGAAAACCGAAGAAAAAGAGGAAAAGTGGTTGAGGGGAGAAATCTGGGATGAGCCAACCTGAAATGGATGCTTTATTTTTTGGACCTCTGATCTGTGATTTCTAGCCACATGCCACTATTAGTGAAGAATTCCCGAGATCCGTTTCGTTCCCCTACGGTTCTTGGGAAAAAGGGTTTGAGCGGGCAGGATACCGATTACCGAAATCGATAATGATCGCTGATCAGGACTGTTCCATCCGAATTGCTTGCTTGCTCTAGGTTTCACAACTTACTAAGCAGGACCAGCATACGTCCAAAACTTCAGAGTCGGTTTTTTCTCGGGAGAATCCGTTGTGTCTCTATTTTACTTCATAAAATCCACCAAATGAGAAAAAGCAGGTTTCTGAGAATGAGCGATGACACAACACCTTTGCCTCCACCCAGATGTCCGCTTTCATGTGGAATTTTTTTTGCCCTTAACCCTTCAAAATTGATAACTTTTAATTTGGCCTGCAGTTTTTGTTAGCAAGCTTGAAAATGCAAAGAAAGACATCCAGAAAAAATAGCGTTTTTTTAACAGAAAACAACGAGAATTTGAAACAATACTTATACATAGACACGGGATGGCAAGGCGCTGAAAATTCCTATGAAGAAACAATCGACAAATAGGCCTCAATACGATAATCACAGTTACAAGCAATTCAGTAGGATAAGGTGAGTGGCAGTAGCGAATTTTTCCAACATACTGACAACTATTTTAAAAAATGCGTAAAAATAAACTAACATGCCCGTATTATGTATCGGACCTTTATCGAAGTAGAAAGAAGTAGTTGATAGACTAGAAGGCTTACTTTCAGATACTGCCACCAAAACAGAGAAAGTCGTGACGGAGATCCATGATCTGCTAGTCAGAAGGCCGCTACGCGACTGCTCGCGAGACTGGCAAGTAGTGCGGACAAGACTTTCTCCCTTTTGACTAAAGTTCTCAGTGGAAAAAATATGAACATCACCAAATGGCTCCCTGAAGTACATCCACTTCTATCACACATTACAATACGGTAAGTAAGTAAAGTAGTCAATGTGTTGTACTATAAGATCCATGTGGACGAGTTATCCCGAATGAGTTTGGGGATGATTGGAACTATTATGGCTAAGGAATGAGTTATAGTTGACGGCGATCGCGATAACTCGTCCAAAAGGAATTTTTTTTACTTTCGGGCCAAATTCGGTTTGTTTCAATGGTTGCGGTGTTGATGGCCTCCAATAGGTTTGAAACATTGGAAAGTACAAAAAACCCTGGGATAACGGAATCTGTTCAAGAGGCTTCTTTTGAATTTTGTTTGTTGTTCTGGAGACATTCCTTCGTGAACCTTATGAGCTATGAAAAGGAAGGGTCATGTGTCTTCATCGATGAATTTGATGGAACTGAGGCTGGCACCGAAGGGATGCGCCGGTTTTTTGATGTCAATGGTTCGACGAGGCTTACGACACACGAAGAACAATACCGCAACTGCTAACAGCAAACAGAATACCAGCACACATGCGGTGATCAACTTCGGATATATGGACGTCTCCTCGGCCACCTGAAATACCATGTGTTTTTTTGGTACCGTAAACCCTTGGTCAAGAGAAATCTTCGGGAAGAATGTGAGAAAATGGTGATTCACATGCATTTTGAATCTCCGACATCCTTTCCCTTTTATATAATTTGAGGAATAAATAGAACGTAAAATATCACCTACCAGTGGCGCTTTCCATATGCAGAATCCGCTGTTAGTGGCTGTTCGGAGGTAGGGGCACCGAAAATCAGGGCACATTAAGGGAGGTGCTATAGGGCGGTAATCTCGTAACCTGTAAGAGAGTTGAGTATTTCCAAGAAGTCCAATAAAATACAAATAAATTCGCATACCGATCACCGCTCTTCGTGAATAACGAATTCCAAATGGCGATATGTAAAAGTGAGAGGCCCCTTTCCGAAAAATGAGCACAATCGTAGCCAAGAATACTCAGATCCATCCTGAACAAATCGATCAGATCATGGAGCCGGTCGGTTTTCAATGGTTCTATTTAGATCTGATTTTCATGATTTAGATTTTGTATAATATTCAAAAATAACAGTGCCATTGTCGACTAAGTAATCGGGTGCTCTTGCGTAGAATTTAAAAGTGGGGGGCCGTATTAAGTATAAACTCAGGGGAGCACGTTCAAATCTACCATTCGTGTATCGAATCAGGGACAACAGTTTCGAGTAGTAACGAAAGTCGCAAATAGGAAATAGAACGAACTGCTCTGGTAGGTTGGTCAAAGCCGAATCCCGTAGCAATGGCAGCACTTCCACAGTGAAATCAGAACGTCGGAAGTTTTTATGTATGATTGCTTCCATCTAAATAAATAATATAACAAAGTTTGCAAGTCAACACAATTGTTCGACAAATAAGAGCCGCTAGGAGCTGACCTGATCCCATACAGACATGGAATTATATTTGCTGTGTGTTTTCCACATGGAAAGCAATTCACGACAAGCCTGAAAAATTCATATGACCCGATCGATCGCAAGAACAAATTACAAGTAGTTAAGCTTCTTTACTGAGGGTTGAATAGAGAACTAATGGATGGGTGGAAGCCCAGTCAACCTAAGCATTTGTCTCTCCGTGCATTATTGTCTTCGAAACAATCACTGTTAGTTACAGAGTAACGGAGGCTGCCCATAACAGATTTGTGCTTGCTGAGACAACTATCCAAGACAGCCAAATGGGATAAACAACGAGACATCTGGCTAGGAATTACCGCGGGCGGCAAGCGGATCGATTCCGCTACTGAAAACCTTTCCATAAGAAGCGAGGCGATGGCTGTGTAAGAGAAGGTGAATGAGCTTTCACTATGAACATGCTACAATCCCGGTGTACAACCGTAGACGAAAAACATGCCACGCCGCAGCCGCGCGCATCAGTGGCGTACAAGTCGGTAAAGGCGCTACGGACCTTCTGCTTGTGAGTGAACAGTCAGCACATATTTTGTAAGCCAGAAATAAATCGTAAGGCCAAAAAAAGAAAGAACCCACGACATGTGAGTGCGTAGCATCGGACCAGATACCATTCCCTGATGTTCGTATAATGGTAATAAACGTCCTGACAGGGAGTTGTCGATGGAGTTCCTCAACTGCTTCTAGCACTTCAACGGCCGTTTGTCGTGATTCAGAAGCCTCACCATCCTGAATAAAGACCACATTCTGCTGGGAAGGCACGATCCATCTTCGAGTAAGCCATGCCTATGTCTTGCTAACCTAAATCGTTAACACGATTGTTCACCTGAATTGTTGCTGCTATTAGGATGAACTTCCATATATTTTCGTAGCCCTTGAACTGCTGTATGGATTCAGCGATCGTTCTGTAATCATTGATTATCACGGTACAAAAACCAGTTTTACAGAACTCCTCTGAAAAAATTATCGTTGACGAATCTCCACCCTAGTCTAGCTGATTACGACCTAGAAACTCAATGTTATAATAAGCGAATGAGGTTTTAAGAAAAAATCCTTGCTGCTGATACTGATGTCGGTACCAGCCTTATTCTAAACAGTGAATTCTCAACTCTCTAACAACTTCATTTGCTAGTTAGTCCTTCTTCGAGCAGTGATACTTGGAGTTACTCGAGTAGATTTTTTGTTTTGTAAATAATCCATTCGATGACAGTGATAGAATTGAAAGACCAATCTCTACTCTGCAAACTGCTCAGAGTACGTCATACGTCAGGACCTTTTTTGGAATAAGGAAGAAAAGAACCGGAGGGTAGTAAGGTGATCCACAGAACTACCTGGCCTGTTCTCTCAAGCTGTCATCGCGTTCATTACTTTCTACTATGATCAAGTCCGGATTGAACACTTTGAACATCTTATCCAACGATGGTAGATCTGTCGTGGAGGACCGATGATCACATGAATCCAAAATTCCTGAAACATTATTCACTGATTTGTTGATGTGTTCATAATTTTTGAGGTTGTCCAGAAATCGAGAAAACCGGTCTCAAGTTATAGGAACGCAGTTGGAAATCGGAGAAATTAGAGAGACTTCCTCCTTGTTTTGTGGACGAACTTCATTACCCTCCAGCCCCAAGCAGTCTCTTTCTAGAAGTTTGAAAAAAATAGATTAACACTTGAAAAACCCGCGTTACAGTACAGTAGTGAAGTTTGATCGTTTGGCAAAGGTGGCTAAACGAGCGATTCAAAGCCGAATATCCAAAACAAGAGAAATCTCTTGGCAGCGATTCTGCTGAGAGCCTGGGTGTATAGGAGACCCTAACGTGCTCCCTCCTCCCTCATCCCAGTATATGAGCTGCAGCAAAAATGTACGGGTGACCAACAAAAATTAGATAGAAGTAAAACAATTGCGTAAACCATTTGCCATAAACGCTATGCCTTCACTTCCATCCAGAATCGAAGTGGCATTTGATGCGTTCTCAACCTATACCTACGGGAATCAGCCAACACACAGGTGGGTGACTCTGCTCCTCAAGAAAATATGTGTGATATCACCATGCCCATTTGGAGGTCTGACGGGCTTGTTTGTCGTGCACTGGTTTTCTCAAATGAATCTGTAGGGCGGGCAATCACCACTGCCATACCTTGCACAACAAGAAAATTGATATCAAGAAGCGCCCGAGATCACGAGACCTCGCCCACTGATCTGAGTGTTTTTTCTCGCTGATATGGTCCGGAAACGAGTAACAGAAAAGCAAATCTCACCAGCTTGAAGCTCTGAGTAGTTCGATTTGCAGTAGGTGGCCAAATGCCCGATATCTGCATAAATCGAAATGGACGTCGGCCGAAGTGTGTCGGACGTGTCTTCCGTCTCAGACGGCGGAATACGTGTACAGGAACCGAGAGCTGTCACTGCAAGCGGATAGTCGAGTGTCTGCTCTTCGAGCTGATCGGCCTAAAAACTTCCAGTTAATCCAGCTCACACCACTACGCTCATCTGAAGGTTGTTATTTTGCATTTGTTCATTTGTTAGTATTATTGTTTTGCATGTTGATTAAAAATATTCTGAACAGGACGCCAAATGGGGGTACAGTTGCCCGGAACTGGGAGTCTGGGACCATTTTTTTCCTACCCTTCTACTTGGGCTCTGAGATCTTCTCATGGCACGATCTTTCTCATTAGCAGTCCCAGTATAAACCTCAGTTTGAGTAGCTCCTCAGCCAGCGCATTCCTCAATACATTCCGCGGTTTTCAGACATCTGCTGTCCTCCCGACTTTATATGGTGGTGATGGAACGGAGGTCATAAGAGTTAATAGGCAATTTTGCACGAGTGGCTTGCCAGCATTTCAACGCACAATTCCAATAATGTTGCCCCAACTGCTACACTACGTAATTAAAAACACGTAATTAAAAGGGCAACGTTGAATTCCGCAAGAAAGAAGGTGCTAAAAGCAATAGAAGTATTTCTTGGCTTGCCTTTTGCCTTGTACTCAAAGAAGGGAATAAAGACGAATTATAGAAGTAAATAAATAAATATGAGGTTAGCTATAAGGAGTCGATGGATGGGACTAGGATTTACACAAAAGATCAGACATGGCAATTTCAAAGTTGGAGGAGGTGTATGAAGATATTCGTGCTCAGTCCTCCATCTCATCCACACTTCCGTTGCCCTCTCTTCACTACCACTCAGAGTCTGGCAGTATAGCGACGGAAGAGGAGAGGAATGGGCCCTGTGTCGAGACCAAAATATGGGCAATCATAATTTACAGAAACGACTTCCACTGCTATATTTGACTCAGTCGCCAGATCTATTCCATCGCACTCTTCAGCATGTACATACCCTCAACATCAATCATAATATAATAAACTTAACAAAACTGGAATTTAGCAACTTTTCTCCAAAAAGTTCGAGGGGGTCCACCTTCGTGAAAGGCATCAGAAAAAGGCGAGACAAATTAAGTTTGGATATAAATAAGCAACGATCACGAACCTGCAGTGAGATGAGTTGCATCCATTGATCGTAGAATTCTCTATCAGTTGTCAATTTCTCTTCGATTCGTCTCACATCTTCAGAACGAGGATTCGATCGACAGAAATGAACGATAAAGAGAAGTACAAAAGGGAACATGGCGCGTCATCTACGACACATATCGGCTGATCTGAAGAAGCTATTTTGTGGGCTTTTCCTTTTTTGGACAAAATGAGGATTAACGATCACAAGCGATTTGAGGACCATTTCGATAAACAAGGCATAGCAAGATGGCAATTTTCAATGAGCCATTTTAGACATAAATATGTTTCAAGGAATGCTGGAGAAACTTGAAGAGTTCCTGATTTTTTTTTNTTTTTTTTTGATGATTTCTCGAGTAGATTTGCTAAAAAATCTGCTTATTTATGAACACCCAATACAGAACGAACGATAACAAAGGAAGTTTACTGTAAGCAAGTCGTCCGAGTTGAGTCAGCGTTCCAAGTGAAAAGGTTTTCCTCGGTTCCGGATATGAAAGGGCCTCCTTAGATGAGGCTTGACCACAAACAACAAGCAACATACTGTAAAACGTTTGGCAGTTTCAATGGAAAATCTCCGTTCCCACGCCTCTCCCCACCCACTTGTTCACGAAACAGACTTCCAAAAGGCCCATCGAACATTCATTCCCCTGTCTCCATAACGTTTTCGCCATGCAGAACATAAATTTTGTCGGTGACGTCGAAAATGTAGCAGAAAGCCATTTTTCATAACGGACAATTGAAAAGCGGATGAAGAAGGCATTGCCTGTCTATGGCATATCAGATGGGCGGCAGAGTGTGGGAATAGGACCATATATAGCATTTTTCAATGGATTACCAAAAACTCTCCCTATATTTGTATAGAGGGAGAAATAGAGTAGAAAATGGCACTGTTCACAGAGTGACTCAACAGTTGGTCGGTCGATCGGCCGCCATCTGGCATGCAACCAGTATTTGATGGAGGTTAGAAGTGGTTGTCATGTTCTGCAAGCAATTTTTTCAGCATCATGGTCTTGTTGGCTTGGACATCTGTCAAAATGTCCCAGAAGAACATAGCGATCCCGTCGGGTCATAAAAACTGACGCTCAGGCATCCCAAATCAATTACACACCCCATCTCCCATACGCAATGGTTGCCAGTTCGGGGGTTTCACCCGATTTGCTCCATGACTCAACTAATAGTGACGGTTTTTCTACTGTCGCGTACAGTGAAGACAAACATCTGACTAACTAGTCAAACAATTGAGAAGTCAAACAAAAACGATGATCATTCCTTTCACATAGTTTTAGGGTAAACTTCGGGTCGGTCAGCCTTAATGTTTGGTTCCTTGTGATGGATGGAAGGATGAGCGAGAAGGAATTATATAATCCTTCGAGTTGGGGATCCTTTCGGCATGAAAGATCTTTAGAATACTCTGAGACCCAGGTAGGTAGTAAGTGAGGTATTGGGTAAAGACCAAAAGTATTCCTGGAGCCCGAGACACGGTGAGGCTTCGAATATTGGCCCCGTACGACTCCTGCTGGCTAATAAGACGATGTTCGAAGTCTAACTTTCGGCAGAAGTCCGAAGCCAATTAGCCGAACCTGGAGAGATGAAAGTATTGATTATTTCGACCCCACTGGGCAGAGCCTTTAGCTTAACACACATTCTCGGCTTTCTCCACTCACATATTTTCCTTTCGAAAACCGACCCAAACTAGATTTCACGAAGAATTACCCGAATTCATGCCCGGAAAAATTCACTACTTTCTCTGCGCGCCTTTTTTCGAACAATAACCATGCTTAACTTCAGACCTAACAGTGAGATCCTGAAAGTGGATGCTTAGAAGATGCTGCGTAGGGGGTTTATTCACTTAAAACTTCTTACTCACTTAGAATTATCTAAAATTGGCACTTTTTGCCCGGGATGTGGGTCAACGATGCAAACAGAACCCGTCTGTTTTTCAAGAAGTAAAGTAAATGGTACCAACAGTAGCTCAAACTAATCGGAATACAGAACGGGGTACGCGAGAAGGAATCAATCAACGCTATTTTCAGTCAAACGACTTTTCATCTAAGATTCATCTACTGATATAGAAGTCAGTGGTTAAGTGGAAGGGAGGGGGTGGGGAAGTTATTAATACATAAAAAGGTTTAGAGTCTTAGAGGGACAATCAGATCTACCCAAGTGTCATGCGAAAGGAAGGAATGAATCATCGGAAAGGGAATTGCGAAATTTTCTCGGCCAAAAGGTAAACAGTACTGGCGATTAGTCAGACAGCAAAAAAAATAATCAAAAATTGCTTTCTGGTTTTCGCGAGTTTTTCAAAATGTCTCTTCATGAGAGGAAATTGAAAATCCTAAACAGGTTCTCCATACATACCGTGCAAACTGGATTCGAGGAAGAGTCGGTGCTAAAATTGGAATTGCAAGAAAAAACACTGAAAATACTGGAAAGGCTTCGAGAATCCATGGCAAACGGTTTCCGATTTTAAGTGGGAGATTTTCATTTGAAAAGTTAGGGAAAATGGAAAATTTCAATACCACAACATTAATTTTAGGTGAAATTCGGTAAAAATGAGAACATTTTTGAAAAAAAAANAAAAAAAAAGCTCAAATCGCTTCAATCACAACAGCAAACACATTTTGCTTACATTAACGGAAAGAATTTATCGCCAACATTTGAGCCTTTCATTTTTAGCATAGACAGCTATGCGACGTCACTTACAAATGCAGCAGCCCCTCCTGTTCACTGTGCTGCCCTTTCGCAAAAAATAGGGTTTCATTAATTTTTTTGTTGTCCAAGCAATGATGTCATTTGCGCTCTTCCAGTTATGGTGACTGCTGATAAGTGAAGAACAGCTCTATTCACCTAGGTAGTACCAGTTTCTTTGCGGAAAGGAGTAAAGTAAGAAAACAGGGGTTTGTAAATTAGCAGGCCTAGAACCTTATCCAAGCACAGCTCAAATCTCTGGCAACATCGCATAATGATTCGCTGCAGATAAAGAATAGAATAAAGATGATAAATAAGTAAAATGATAGAACGGCAAATGGTATTTCAGTCTCAAGGTGGGGCACCCGGAGGTTCCTGACCGACCGTATTACTGTTTATGAAAGATAGATGTTTGAAGTTCAGAAGAAATCTCAAAAGCAGGAATCACCAGTTACCACCTCTGGAAGAAAGGTTGCGAGTACCATGTGAGGACAGAGGCGTTATTTTTTTCAAATGCAGTGCTAAAGTAGCGTGGGTTTATGAATAGTGTGTAACAAAAAGAGTTTCTTTTCATCAGAAAGTGTCAAACATTATACAAATGCATCAGTGATGGTGCATATATTAGTTAAATGCTTGTTGTTGTTAGGGAAAAAAATCTGAAAAAAATTGCAGAATGCGTAAAGACTTTTCCGACAACCTAGTAAAACGCCTCAAACACAAAGTTGAATGCGTGGCGTATTCCAGAAGGTTTGATTAACTATAAGCAGAATGATGCAGTGCTGAAAAATGACGACCCAGAGAGACTAGACAAAGAACTGAAACAGAGGGCTGTCCGAAATTGAAATTGAATAGGGCGGAATGAACAGATGCGTAAACTGGCAAGGAGCCAGGAAACGGAACAAGTCCGTTGGATGTGAACTAAACCACAAAAGCCCTTCTGTTCTGAAAGGCAAGTGAAAACTGTAACTGTAACAGCCTGGGACTACTTGTCACCTTCGAACTCCAACTTCAATAACAACAAATAATCATAAATAAGAGTAAAACGCTATGGTAAATCATCTAGTACAATGGAGGTTCTCGAATTACCGCTAAAAACTGATTCTTTCTCATTGCTACTGAACATCTGATGCTCATGGAAGGTGACTATTGGATTTTACAGGAGCGGATACTAAATCGAAGAAACGAGTTGAATTCCCCTTTAATGTGCTTCTCCTAAATTGGAATTCAGAGATTGTTGTCAATGTCGACTGATAATTTTTTCCGAAGTACATCAGAAAAAGCAGCTCAAAACGTCAAATGAGCCATTTCGATGAAGGGACACATCCAACAAATCATCACCCTTTTTCAAACAATACATGGACAAAGGTGATGTAGTGACAAGTGGTTCACTATCACATAGGCATGGTCACGGGTTTGAATCCCGGATCGATATCCGACTAGAACAACGAAGACTTCAATCCGTCGAGGATGATTATTATTATTATTGAGGAACTAAACTCGTCCAGGACGGTAAAAGTACTGATTGATTCATCGAAAATGTTTCATTATCTGTCTCCAAACAATATAATACCTATGATTCATGGAAATGAGTTTACTACGAAAAATACGAGGAGACAAAAGGTCTCTCATCGTAGGCGTGAGCAAAAAATTGCCCATCAGTGAATTCGTCGCGAACTGGTTCTCAGCTAGGCTGCTGATGATTGTTTTTTCAACCGGGATCCATTAAGTATTACTGTTGTGTAATGGAGAAGAATAGTCCCATTAATAAGTAGGATCGATGAGTGCACGTGTGCAACAGCACAGGAACAAGCGAAACAACGTGTACGGATTTCTCCTAGTTTGTCCTGAGCCTGACCTCATTTTTTTCAGTTCTATATCCATTTATCATACTCGCCAACCCTGGTGTACGCGTACATACCCCAAATATATGAAAATGGCCATAAAAATGATGCAGCACTTTGTACTATGGACAGGAATCGCCTATCAACCCAGTTATTCGTAAGATACTAAAGACGTAACACCCCAAGCCGTCGAAGTTCTAGCTGACCCTACAAAACGGTTTTCTAGAGGCACCTGTGAATGGACATTGCCAATGCCTAAACCCTTTAGTCAGCATGTACCATATTTGATCATTTGTAACAAATGATAAAAGGAAATGTAGAAAATTCGCCGTGCTGGAGTAATCGCCCACCCAAGGAGGCTCAAGTCGCCCACGTTGGGCTGTGAAGCAAATGGTAACAAATCGACCACCAGTACATGTACGAAAATAATTGTGAGCATTGAAACGGGAAAATGCATACGCATGAACGATTTGTCGCATTAATCGCCCCAGCGTACCAAAATGGCCCAGCCAATGACGTCCCACATCCGGTGATAGCGAAATAAACTACGCCGTTAAATTCGTACTATACGTTTTATGCCTCCATTAGAGGGTAACGTCAAGGCCTTGGCATCCATCCAGCAGGAGTTGCGGATCCCAACGGTGCTTCAGACTAATTACAATCAGAAAAAAAGAAAGTGGTTTCGATCACTCCATTCTCATGTGCGCCATGCACTCGACTTTTTTGGAATCGCAACAACCCCGGAACAAACATGTAAATTCTAATTTGATTTTTTTCGATCAATTTACATTTTTAACAATGACAGCAATTACACATTCGTGAGTAACCTCTAACAGCTCGTCAAAACACTTCTAGACAGCTCCCGGATTCCCCAGAAAAGTAGAACTACTCGTTACAGTGCTTCGTTATTTTTTATTACTTCACAGTTACTGCTTCGGATTGCCGCAACAACAAATGATTCGAGTTCAGTAGCAGTTCCGATAAAAGGTAACAAGGAATGCAGTACTGCAAGAAAACTGAGTTACAGTCATAACTTTGACGTTGAAGTAGGAGCGAGGAGTAAGTAGGTGCTACTGAAGATTCACGTTGCCCTTTGAATGCTGCCGGAGCGCTACGAGTCTGTTGATGTAGCTGAAAATGAAATATGACGAGGCATTCTCACTTCGCTTTATGAGATGGCTTACTACGTTGGGAAAAAGTGGGTAAAAAAAGGTGGACAGGCCAAGAAGCTGTTCAGCTGCGGACTTATAAATGGTTCACGGGAAAATCGGTATTGTCGTTTGGAAAACGAAAATCGTGAATTTCAAAAGCAAAATTCGGTTCGATAAAGTGTGGGCACTTTAATTTTTTGAAATTGCCAAACGCAAATGTCGGGCATGGAGGAAACGGACCGGGAGGGTAGTGTCTTCTTCCGTCGCGAAGATTGGTTTTTCACATGATGAAAAAACAGCAAACCTTCACTCTAAGATAGATATCGCCCATTTTTGCTAAGTTCTCCTTCTGATGGAAGGCGTGAATGGAGAAGAACCTAATGCTACAATCCAGACAAATCAGACCCACATGACAGCATGACAGCTATGCCATCCTTTTCAGAATATTAGATCATAGCAATGAATGAGCAATAGCCAACTGGGAGGTCTAATCAGCAATTAAACGCCACTTAAAAATGAAATATTTGCATAAAACACAGGAGGAGGTCAACGATAGGATGGAAATGAGACGTTGACAATTGACGACGCAGTGGGTGGGACCTACTGGGCGCCGGCAGCAGAATGACCAGTGAGTGAGCCGTCGAGTTCGTAACGACTCTAGTAACATAAAATGAGTTTGCTGCAGAGAAAATGAAATAGAAAATGGTTACTCCATTGGGAGACTGGAAATGGGAGTTGCGTAGGTGCATAGTGGTCAACAACGTTCTATAAAAGCTTCGAGGCCGGAAAAGCCACCGACATCCTCTACCCACGACAATGAGTCATTTGTTCTGACTCCATGTAAGGAGAATGATGACGGATTGGAAAGGCTCCTAAGAAGGTAGCAACAGCATACCGAAAGAAAAATTGTGATTACCACGACCAGGAGAGCAATCTGCGAGCTATGAATGAATGTAGAAGCCCTGCACAAGTAATCTTTCAAGTAGTCCCTTACCCATTCTAAAGAAGTCATGTTTTGGACATCGTTTGCAACTTTCAGAAAAAAGTATTAATTTGAAAAGCCTCTTTCCACCAACAAATATCGCTGAATCAAAAGCCATGGATCCACCGGGATCTTGATCCTGAATCACCGGACAAAAAACTCCGCTACCCGACTGGATGGCTAATTGTAAGATGAATGCGAAAGTGTAAGCAACAAACTCGTAGAGGCCAAGAATTATATACAACATAACGATACCTAAGCAATAAATAGTAATGGCAAACAGAAATGTCTTCTGGAAAATTCAGCCACGAAAAAAAGTTTGCTTGAACGCTCTATGACCACTAGTTACAAAAAGAGCTATCCCGAACCATTAGAGTATTAGAGTTCTTTCCCTCTAAAAAACGCCACCCCTTTTTCGCAGTGAAAGATTGGGGTAATTTAGCTTTGAAAGTGCATCTGAAGGCTTCTCAGTGTATTGCCTGGATAGTGTGCGTAACCAAATATTGTAAAGGCCCAAAAGGTAAGATGCGTAGGGCAGGCGCATAGGGCAATCAGCTACAACCGACTCGGGATTTTCCTCATAAACCTTGGAAAAGAAGGATAAGGTGAACTTGAGTGGCACTGTAGGCTTAATTCCCCTCCATGCACCCACTCATCATACTCAACCAGAAGAGCCTTAGCCATCACCCAGAGAACACGCAGAAAAGGCAGCAGAGACCGCATAGGAGGTAATATGTATGAGCGGTAGAATGGCCAGACATCGAAATAAATAAGCAATAGTCACACGGCTCAGCCCGATAGCCGTCACATGCATTCTGAAAACCTATGGGATACGGATGTACTAAAGCGAGTACTCTTGTTAGTGTTCAGACTTCCAGAGGATGTGTTCATAGTCGTAGCAGCACGGAAGCACTCTGAGGTTTTTCTGAGAGTAAATTTCATGAAAAAAAAAACGTTACAGAAGCAAGCCCTGACGTCCAGGAGTTAGTCTCAAGAGAAATCGTAGCCCACACGTCCAACCTTAGCTGATGGGGGACCAGCCTAATCGCACAACACCTGCTCTGATTTCTGGATCCAATATGAATATGGTCACAAAACTATTAATTCACTCAAAACCACATCAAGTTGAATGAGGTTCTAGAGTTCCCTAACTAGTAAAGCACTTGTCTGGGAGGACGAAGGTGCCGACTTGTACATTAACTGGCTTCAATGGAAATTGTTGCATTGCCTTTCACTGTCGCCATGGGTCACGACAAGGTGTTTCAATTCCTACAGGGACTCCCTTGTGATAGGTGCAGCCCCGGTGAAACTCGTCCGAGGATACACACGGATCAATCTCTGACCCTTTACAAGCCCCTATCTAGGCCGTTTTCCGACTTAATAGGGACGGATATGGTGTACGAAGAGGCCTCGGATTAATCCTCTTAGCAAGTCTCAGAAATCATTTTTATCATGAACTGTGCCTCTAATCTTGTAATGTTACGGTTTCATGCGGGCTCGATACGTGCAGAGCTTAGCAAACAATGTGATAAACACCTCCATTCCTCTTTTCGTTTTGAGAATGTGAAGTTAAGATCTCTCCGAATAATCTGACTACTTATTGTTAGATAGTTGGTAATTAGAACGCTCAGCCCAAGACGGAACTCAAATCTGTACCCACCCGAAAGAACAATTCTGCTGCCAGGTGCTTTAGGTTAGCGGGAAATCTTTCGCTTTGTCATTTTACTTGCTGACTTCTTCACCATCTCCAGGGACCATACAACGATCGTTCCTGAAGGAACCTAGCCCTTGCCTACAAACGTGTCGCTCCTGATGAGCATGAGTGAGCAAATCTATTCTCAATTCACCAATTTTGAATCTAAACTATTTTGACTGTTGGAATGAGCCGCTTCGTAGGATAACCATTGTGATCAAAGTGATCCATAAACTTTGGAGAGGCAAGAAGATTGGTCAGGGGGCTTCGAGCTCGTCTTCAAACATCAGAGTCATGCTCACAGGTACCATTACCAATTACAGCCATCCAAACATGACTTATTTAAGAAATATACAGCAGATGGATAGCAGAGTATAAGCTATGGATTCTTGGGAAACGAAAACGAAGACACGAACATTGACGGTCGCTGAGACAGCGGTCTGTGTTCCATGAAGAGGTCAAGCCCATGGTTACGATGTCGAAATCAAAAGGCTTTGTGGACATAATTCTTCTTAACAATTGACTTTTTACGTCCGATTTTTCGTCGTTCACGAACACAGCGGGAGAGGCCCGATATAGCTTCCAGGTAAGGATAAAGGCCTAGGAAACGGGTCCTGAAATCGCGTAAAAAAGCGGAAAAAAAGCAAGTTCAGCTCAGATCAGCTAAAGACAAAGTGGAGGGAGGAGTGAGTGAGAACGAAAGTGTATATATCGCACCTCACTCGGTCTCGAATTATCATCGTCCTCCAGTCGATAAACAGCTGTTGGCTGATTAGACATGCTTTACGGATGTCGCTTTGAGCGGGATCGAGTCATTTGATCGGAGACCAGCTCCACCCCTGACCAGTAGTTTCAGCTGGATTTATTTTCACGGAATTGATTGCAAAACCCATCAGCATGGCACCACTGAGAAGTAGCCCTCTAAAGGATGGAGGCAAATTTTCAGCTGTGGCCCCACCTGACAACGTATAGCTAAACCACTCAAAATGGCCTAAACAACTGGTTTTTGGGGATAGCGTTGTTGGAAAACACTCTCTCCTTCTGGTGCATGAAAAGTAGGGATGGATAACTGGGTGAAGTGGTTAAATAACGAACGTACAATTGATCAAAGTTCCTTGGGGACGGAAAGAAAGGCGCGTAATGGTCCACAAGGCTGATGATGGTATCAAATATTTGACTCAAAAGGCCTACTAGGACCAACTTAGCCCATCAGTGCTTTCTTCAACCTATAAAGAGTCTATGTATACAGCTGTTCATGATCTTTGATCTAAATCCTTTATTACCCAACAAGTTCATAACGGACTAGTCACTAAAATATGTCAACATAGTAAATTAGCAATTGAATGAGATCAACAAATCAGAAGCGCAAGACTTTCAAAGCACGAGTATTATATACAAAACTGAAAGACGTGGAAATTGAGCAACGGAAACTGTTTGCCCGCTACTAAGGTTCGGAGAAGTTATTCATTTTTAACATGGTTCTGGTCGACTAGTAGAGCAGACTCGGACTCATCGCCAGCTTCAACTTCCTCTTCTTCTTCATCGTCAGGATAAAACTCTTCTCTGTCAACACTGAAGTCTGCTGAGCAGATACTGCAAAAAAAAAATGAATCAATCATGTACCTTTCAACTGAAAACAGAATAAAGGTAACAAAACCGGAAATGTTTCTTACATTAGTTAGACTTTTTACCTACATCCAATAACTGCTTCTTTTCTACCACATTGCCCCTTGCGAACATCGCTCTATTCTAATGATAAATACGAACTGTTCTTTTACATTACACTCAATGTCTGCAAAATTCGTAGTACAAACCCCAAGAGAGTCATAAATCACCAGCAAGGAATGGAAGGTTCCGTAATATTTCTCATGAATAGAGGATTTTACTCTAGGTTCTGAATTGTAGTTAACGGCCGAAAAAAAGGGTAAGAAAGAACAGATAGCAGACAGCTTACCTGTAACAAATAATGCTAAGAAATGCAATTGGCATCCCAAACAAAACTGAGGACAAAAGTGGTTGCGTAGCGAACATTTGGGTGACGTTCATGTACAATTCGAAAATAATTCGGCGTATCCGAGTTAGCAACGAACGACCTATAACAAGCACAGAATGCAGAAAAACCTAATCACTAGATCAACACAACTCACCTCCTAGAGGAGTGGCCGTCCCCTTCTCAGTCCCATCAGCCAGATTACTAAGCCAAGTCACTAAAGATCCACGCGTCACCTTCTCCGGATCATCTTCATTAAGGAAATATTCGTATGTTGTGTAATTCAGCACGATAATATCTGAACAAAACACTTTCCATCAAATTTTAAACCTTGTAGAAAATACTCAAAACAGAACGAACTAGGAGCTTCCATACTGTTCATAACTATAGTGGAAACTATATCTGCTCCATCCATCCACGCAAATTGATAGCGGGACCATAGGTATTGTGATTTACGCAAGTCTTCAGCTGCCCCACGAGCCTAGAAAATATCTTAAATTCATAGCAAACCACCATCAAAATATAAGCCAGGATCATGACGCAAAATGGTCACCCCTCGGAACCAAGAAAGATCCACAATACAAAAACCCACCTTCTCGTAAAATCTCCCGACCGGTGTTGACTGGTTATATCTCTCTAACTGGAACATGCACTTTATATGGCCTTCAAGCCGATAAATATAACGCGAACCTCATTACTTATCACGAGTACGAGCAGTTTCTTAGTAGTCGCCAGATCACGTAGATTTACACCAGACGCACGAGGCATTAACGGCCATCGTTCGGCCATAATCCAACTCTCCAGCCCTTCTAAAAAGAATTCTAAAGTATTTTGTATCAGAAACCTCCAAGCCATGCTGAATGAATTAGAACTATTGTATTTTTGGGATGTCGTGAGATTAAACAGCTATAATCTCTATCTCAGCAAAATCACCAAATAATGTGACTTAAATTCAAAAAGGTTTATTGATGAAAAAATGTATCAGGTGAAGATCCTCCACCCTAACATGGTTATGAATTACCATATGTTCTTACCACTAGAGAATATAGTTTAAGTACTCACCAACAGAGCCATGATATGGGAAGAATGAATCGTCTTTGAACACAGCCACCCGTGCGCCCGATTCCCTAAGCGTCGCTGGAACAGATGCAGGACTAGCAGAGAAGAACCTTGTCTGAAACACAATAACTATTAGAATTCACATGGACGCTCTACACCGCTCATAAACTTCAAGAAAAAAACAATTTTATCTTCAACACGAAGTTAAATAAATTAAAAAATATAATTCAAAAAGGTCAAACACACTTTAGAAAACAACGATTGAGCTATTTCTTCGAATTTTGTATAAGTCTCATCTTTTTCATCTCCAATTATGACAAATGAAGGATCGCTCCGTGAGTCCCGTCTAATCTGAAGTTAAGAGTGTTTTTGAAAAATAGAAGGACAAAGAAAGGCTAAAGAAGAGCTAGAGGAAGACTGACGTCGTTGACTCTCACAGCGTTGATTTTTTCTATAATTGGCGCTGAACTTTTAACGACAAAGTTAAATAGGTCTTCCTTGCTGCGTTCTCCAGTATATTCTAGCCTGAGCCCTTGACGGAAGCTGAAAAGCAATCTTTTCGCCACTTCTTTCACGGTTACTGAAGCGGCAGTAAGAATATATAGATTTTGCACGTATTGGATTGTACAAGTACGTACAACTCACAAAAGAATTGTGGGGTATCCTGATATGGAAAGGCTGTTGCAGACACTGGTGAAACGTGTGCAGTCCATCTTTGCAACTCTCACTGGCAGATTTTTATCATTGACTGCATGTCCAAGATGTTCCCATACTGGGAAAAGTCGTTTGCAGTGAGCACACCAAGGAGCGTAGAACTGGAAAAAAANAAAAAAACCCTACAGTGTCTTCGTACATATCGAATGAGCTCGAATCCATCAATTTCATAGGAAAAAGCGGACTTCTGATTGGTAAATCATGCTCTTCACCACATCATTGTCACTAGAAAACATACAGCTGCTAAATACCTCCGCGGCTTTGTAGAAAAAGGCACAGAATCTACCAAAACCACTTGACTATAGCGAGAACCAAACCAAAAGATTTTTCTCCTTGACCAAAAGAAGATAACACATAGCAAAAACTTATGACATACTTTCACAATCCAGAATCCTTCATTCATGACATCCAGAAACTTCTCGTTAAGGTCGATTACAACTGTCAAAGTACCCGCTGCGAAGCAGCAAGGTAAAATGGACAGCAAAATTAGCGGATAGAACTGCATCGACCCTGGAGGGGCTGAAATAGTAATATCGATGATAGGATATACACGACACAAAACTTCGGAAGAGGCGAAAACCAAACTGTCCGAAAAGAGCACAAATAGGTTCCCCACTCCCATCACATTGCATTTCAGCAAGGAAAATGCCTATTACAAACGTCTTCGGAGTTCTCATCACTGAGAGACTCCAACTTCAACAACATTAGCCTCATCACACATACGAAAGAGTTAAAATTCCTATCGTAGTCGCAAAATAAACAAGCGAATGAGATGCTTTGCCCGTAAATGCTCTACGACTAAAACATGTTGTTTTACAGCTAAAGGCCTAACGGAAAAGGCTCGGATGCATGCTTATTTCCCTACATATGTAGGAAGTTTTTTAATGGATGGTCCAAATATTGCTCTCGATCCTGGCGGTGCCTATTCAGAATTGTGATCGATAAAATGCCAATATCGGTCCCGAAGAGTGATTTGAGTGCATATTTTTCCACTACCTTACTTCTTCAGTAGATAACATGAGTAAAAAAAAATTTAATCCTGAAAATTTAAGAAAGGAAACGACTCAATACAAAAGAAAGCAAATCGAGGCAAGAAATGAAAATGAATCTTAAACATCGCTAAACATAGATTCATTAGCAACCCTCCAAAGAAATTGTAACGAACTAGACTGAAATAAGAATTCCAACTAGAAGGAGAATCCATTTCCTACGGGAAGCGACCGCCGCACATTGCCAAAGCTTAAGTACCGCCCCGATCCCGATCGATAGCTGCCGGGCTGGGTAGGCCGGAATTACTCAAGTTTCCCATTCTAACAATGGTAGGGATGAATGACGAAGTGAGTGGAGTCGGTCAAACACGTTCTGGGATGGCCCATTCAACGTTCATTAGGATCGTTGTGGTGTTTGGATGCGGATTCGGCTCATACGATTATTTACGGGAGCTCAAGTTTTTGCATGCACCTTCCCAAACGAGCATGGTACCAATTTACCGACGCCGGAGTGATGATTGGCTTGGTTCACCTAGACAAGTGTTGGTTCCATACCTGTGATAACGGCGGGCACTGAGAAAACTCTCCTACGCCTATTTTTACTGCAGAACTCCTCGAAATTTACCTAATCATCCTAGGTTTCCGTGTTTATCATTTCTTTTTGAAAAGAACGCTTCCAAATTTAGTTTTTTCTTGATTTTTTTTTTACAAAATTTATGTATAGTATACAACAAATAACAAAACGATCAATCCGTTTTGGCAAGTTGTTGTGCCTTCACCAGCAGGGCATATTTGCCGTCAGCTTCAATGAGCTCCTCATGTGTTCCATACTCCACAACGGCACCATTTTCAATGTAGTAGATCCTGAAAAGATGGCGCGCATTCGAGAAATTCACTGATGAACATGAAAAAACTTCCAGTCATGACCCTACCTATCAGCGTCTCTAACGGTACTCAATCTATGTGCTATTGTTATCGACGTTCTGCCATGGCTTGCTTCGTTCAACGCATTTTGAACCACCTTGAAAAATATGATTTATCCACGAAAATTCAAGTGAGCTGTGATGTATTCATAGGGGAGGGGGGGAAAATGGCAGAGCTACCGATTCCAACTGCGGTACAAGTGTAATGACCAGAAANGCGGCAATCACCACACTAACACTCATACGTCAAGGTGGGTCTACGCACACTTTTACGTGTACCAACATGTAACGATCAATAAGTGCGTATGGTCTGAACTTTGATCCTTAGTCCGACCGAGGGGTATAAATAGCCAAAGGGCTCCTCAGTCGGGTCATTCTTGGCCTTGATGGTCCGCAATACAGCAATGCCGTATCCGCAATATCCACCAACGACTCAATTCTCAATATCCTACAACACAACATCTGACACAATATCCGACTGCACAATACGCAGACGAAGAAGGTATACCTGTTAGGATTTTTGTTGTATTAATAAAGTTTAACACCAAGCCGTGCACTCGAGCAGTTCAGAGGTATCCGCGTGGCAAATCTCATAGATTTTGGGCGAGCAACCTCACCACACTAGTGACCACATACCTTTTCGCTTTCGGTGTCAAGTGCACTAGTAGCTTCATCCAGCAGTATGACTTTAGGCTTGCGAATCAAAGCTCTGGCTATGGCGATACGTTGTTTCTGACCACCTGATAGACTGCCTCCCTTCTCGCCAACATCAGTTTCGTACCCCTGAAATTTTAGGATAATTATAATAGTAGAGGGAAACCCAAGGAGATTATTTCAAAACCTGAGGGAAGGCTTCAACAAAGTTGGCCGCATTCGCCTGCCTGCATGCCTCCTGTACCTCGGCTACACTGACATCTTCCAGTCCCAGCGTGATGTTTTCGATGATCGACCCTAAATTAATTACATTTCAGGACACCCGCAGGTAAAGCATCGTATGTATCACCTTTGAAAAGGATAGGCTCCTGCCCTACGAGGGCGATGTTGTTCCGAAGGTGAACGCGACACAACTGCTTCAGCTCGTGGTTGTCGATTTTCTGAAAGCGACTGGTCGAATCCTATTGAATTTGGCCTAATTCTTCGTTATAATGTGACTTCAGTTTAAAATATGAGCCTCCATTAACTCACAATATTACCACTGTCCGGTTCGTAGAATCTCTCCAGAAGCTGGATTACTGTACTCTTCCCACAGCCCGATGCTCCCACAAGGGCTATGGCCTGACCACATCGTGCCATGAGATTTAGATTTTGGGCAACCTAAAAAGTAAGTTTTGGTGTAAAGCTCTTCGAAAAGCTATCCAGCCTTAGCAACATTCTTCTGAAGGACAACATAATGGATTTGTTTTCAGAGAAATCGATTCGAAAATCACCTTCACATCTGGCCGTGATGGGTAGCTGAAGGTCACCTTTTCAACTTTGATGGATCCATTCAGTTCCTGAAAGATTAGCGATCTACCTTGTGAACTTTGTATCTAGTAGGTTAATGCTTCAGCCGAGGGTATACGTACAGGTGTTGCACCGCCTTCCGCCTTTTTATAGCTGTCGATGAGGGCATACAAAGATTGAGCAGCAAAATGTGATCGAACGAAATCACCCAGAGCTGCTGATGCAAATATTACAGCCCATCCAGCAAAGTTTGCACTTGTTGCCGACCTGGAACAATGTCGTACCCGACAGCGAGTATAATGCCTGGAGACCACGGTGTAAGCTGATCTTTCTTTCCGGAGTCATAAAAAACAAAAGTGCGGTCCTACGTCTATTTAACTCAAATAGAGTTGAGAAAAAATCGTGTATGAAAATAGTCTCTGAAGCTACTGACTGACATTCCTGACGGTAGAAATGATCATTGGAAAGAGTGACATGGATCCAGAAATCTTCCCCCACTATTTCAGCATTTCAATCAGCTCTATCAGCCAAACCCAATGCTCTCTACGTGCGATAATAAGCTGATTTTGAAGATCTCTAAGTCTCAGATTCCTCGAGCATCCCTGAGAAACCAACTGGAATCATGGCGATTCAACACTATGTAACAGCCGCGATGCGAGCGGATGGCCACGAGTTCTATCTCAAAGGGAAGAAATAAGTTAGACATACATACTATCATTAGGTTGATGCATAATTATTGCGGATCTTTTCGCGGCTTTTTTTTCTCTCGATAGAATTTGAATATTGAGTTCGGGTTTTTTCTAGAAATGATGTACTTGATTTCCTCTACAAGAATATACTCAAAAAACCATCGGCATATTCGCGAAATTAGGCTTAACTCTTTCGAGAAAGATTGGAGGTGGCACAGTCATTCCGTGATCTCGATAACTTTTCGGCGACCGAACAATCAGCCAAAGCCAACCAGGAAATGGGATCTGCCCCTAAAACTGTCATATTCACCAGCAGAAACTTTTATGGATTATCTCGTCAACCGTTCATCGAAAAATGGCTAGAATAGANGTTGTTGAGGTAGATGGTGAATAAGTTCCGAAGTAATTATTTGAATATGTCTTTGCTTAGTATTTCTATAATTTCTTCAAGTAAAATTTGCTGGAAAAAATCCACAATAATTATGCATCAACATAATACTATTACTGCAATTCATTACTATTATTTATATTTCTATCTTAATTTTCCGGTCAAATTCTGTTTGACACAACCCGCTTCTATTGGTAGCCCTATAAGACAGTTTTTGGCGGGAAGATAAAAGGATAAAGTTTTTGGCCTTAATCAATCCCGGTGGCCAGCCGATGTACAAGTCAGTTCTTTTATCCCCCCAGACGAGTTTTGTACCAATTCACCGACCCCGTAGGGATGGAAGGCTTGGTGTTGTTGTTATTGATATGTTATTTAAACTCAACGCCTATCTATTTCTTCAGTCTTCTTGATTTTTTTATCCTTCGTAGATATTTATACTTATTATTATACACGCATTAGATATTGACTCATAACTCCCTTTCGTTATATGTATCGTGACATCTGTATCAACCCTAATTAAATAGTCATCTCCTAATCACTGAAGAGCCTCGGATGATGGCTTACATTGGTTCGTATGATTAAGAAGCGAAGCGAACCAGTTTTTTGTTTTTTGTCTTCTCTTGTATACTAACCTATAACCTATGTTTCTTTCTAATGTGGCTGCTGCAGGAATCATGGAATATGAGAAGTATTGTCGTTGATTACTTACACGACTGTGTCCTTCGAATCAACACGTCCAAAGTAAATCATGCTAGCTCCAATTCCGTAGGTTACCAGATCGGAAAAATAGATGTAAGACTGGGTGAGCCCGAACTGGATCGACTGATATATCGTTGTCTGAATGGCAGCTTTTTAGAACCGTATACCCCATTTATTTACATTTGATAACGTGGACTACTTTGTGTTGAAAAATCTTTTCTTGAAAAGTTCTCGAGCTTATTTGTTAGTCACGGGTCGCCTTCCTGGTGTAATCCGTTGCTGGAACTTTAACATACCCATCTCTCTTGTTCCTTGACAACGGCCTCGTAACTTTCATATTTTTGCAAAAAGTAATCCTCAACGGCCAACAGTTGGATAGTTTTGGCGTGCTCGAACACTTCAATGGAGAGCTGAATGAGACACGGGTCAAGTGTGAACTGCATAGGTGTTTTAGGGAACCTACTTCAGGAGTTTTGTCATTTTCGGACTTCTTTTCCATACTGGCAGAAATTCTGTTACTGGTAATCCACATGCTGACAATGAACAAAGCCAACAAAACGGTCATGGCCACTCCACTCTCCCAACAGGCGATAATAGACAGTGGAATACAAACGACCACAGCACACATATTGTTCACCATCAGCATGAAACGGTAGTCGAGACACTGCAATGAAACACCCTTGTTGAAGGTTCTGAGAGTTATAGTTATGCACGGGAATGAGTCTGTCTATGGGGTGTATTACGATAGTAAATAAAAGGAAGTAAATGGCTAAGTGTAGGCAAATGCATATTAGTGAAATCACAAAGGCTCAGCAATAAACAAATTCGCATAAGTGCATAAAACTAGTATGAACCTAGTGACGGCACGGTCCTTGCTCGAGCTCCTCGACGATTATGAGGTGGATCAATCTCTTGCGGCACCTCGGCATTCAACTCCATCCGAGGTAGCTCTATGACGTTCCTTGCCCAATGTAATTCGACTGCGAGTTTATAATCTCATAACCATCAAATAGAGGCGCAACAGGTGCGTCGGGTTCGGCTGGATTTGCGGTGAAGGTTTTACACGACGATGATGCAACCTGCGTGACGACGAACGGGCGACGACGATCGAGTAGGAGACACGGCATAGTTGCGGCAAGCGGTGTCCCTTCACTCCTTGCCGATGACCGTTCTTTCCTGGAAGGGCAGAGCGACCCCAGCTAGCTTTTTTGAAGTCGGTTCAGCGGACGACCGAACAAATTAACATATCCAGCTACATCAATACTCTTGCAACTACCTTCAAATTTTGTAGGGGTAACGATATTTTTCAAATATGCGGAATGCTTTTTCGCGCCTCAGATGTTTATTTATTTGTTTATTCGATTGATTTTATCTGCGCCAGTTGAAGCGGAACTGAAAAAATTATGAATACCGCTTGAACATCCGGTGCTTTCGTGGAGAGTTCAGCGACACAGGCAGCATTACTGCACTGAGGCCGATCGAAGTACTCGGCTTCTTGGCTCAGTAGACTTTTCAGAACCTTCACACGCATATTCGCTGTGGTAGCTTCACCTGACCATCCACCGAAACCCACCTAAAATCAGGCTTCTAAAAAAGGTTTATCATCTGAGACGCATAACGTCAAACTCACTGCAACTGTCAGGAATAACCACGAATATAATGCCAAGAAAATGAATAATCCAATTGCCAGCCACATGAATGGAATGAACGTCTCCTGAATGTACTCATACAGTATAAAGTGAGCTGTGAAAGTGAGGAATAACTATCGGTTTTAGCAGCGAATCCGCTCTGGTGTGTGCGCTTCGGTAGACTTGGACTAACAAATGTGGGTACTAGGGGATCAAGCGCTGGCATCTGTAATCGAATATAGTCTACTAGGATATTCAAAGTAGAGCGTCAAAGGTACTTGGAGCTCTACTCTGGTAGCGCCCTGAGCGCCCAGCGTCTTTGTGATAAAACTGTTACGGCTGGATCACTGCTTACTCAACCCTCTGGATAGTAGAAGGCGGAGAGTGGCTGCTATATGTATCAAGCTGCTACCAGGCATTTTGACTCATAATCGAGAAGAATATTCTTACAGCTGTTTGCTCTAGAGCTTGATAGCTGAATCCCACGAAATATGCACAAAGAGGAAGTTCCATTCCTCGTAGAACGCTTCCTATCAAACATGCCCAAAATACTGCACTGGACCGTAAACTCGTAAGATATACCCGGAAGATTCCTCCGCCACGGCTCGCCTGCAAAGAAATGGGTTGCCAACAGGAGTGCATGAAGCAGACATAAATTAAATTGGGTAGACCTTGATTTGAGTAGGTTTGTCTGCGGGACGTGTAGTAGTCGGCTGGGAAACGATGGATGAGACGGATCTTCGCGTCATTCCGCTTCCTCTCAAGTTATGCCGCACCAAAGCTGCGGAACTGAAATGTATCGTGCGGAAAATAAATGTATTGAACATACTTCGCTAACTGATCTAAGGAGCTTCATGTACACCTGAGGCACAACTTCTTTGTTCAAGTCGCGAAATCTCAACTAGAACTTTTGCTCTACCAATAGAGATGGGGTTATTTCAGAGCAGACGTAGAGAACCATGTCTCTGTCATGTCTTTGTCATTCTCGGTTCATAGTCATAGGTATGTAGTGAGCGATAGATATCGATTACGTAAGCGTCAAGTCGATAGGATTGCCTGCATCGGCGCGCACAGTCATGGTTCGTAAAGGAATAAAAAGGAATTAAAATCAAGTGTAAGTTAGAAGATGTTACTCGAAAATGGGAATATTAAAGTGTTTGAACAGGCGTTAAGGCTTTGTTTATGCCAAGAAAAAAAATGTTAAGAGGAAATTGGGTAAAATGGAAACCATAAACGCTGCTCATGACTCATTGTCGAAAAAAAAANAAAAAAAAACACAAAAAACAGAAACCAAGTCCTGACTATCCGTGCGAATCGATACTGTCGGAGAATTTCCTGGTCCGCGTACTGATGTCGGCAATGTTTACACCAACTTCTTGAGCTGCTGCTAGAGCGCTATACAGGCCTCCTTTTTCCAACAGCTCGAAGTGAGTGCCTAAAAAGTTGCGATCGCACAAATGACTTGGAATCTGCGGGTTTTTGCCAAGTAAAATGACGCAGGTAGGGAGTCTGTAGTAGCTAATCGAATAGTTAACATTTAATAGATGATATACGCAAAGATGACGGGCTCCGTTAACCTATCCATCTCAGACTTTCAGGAACATAATTGGATAGCTGTGAGATATATGCAAGAGCAACGAGTACCAGCCAACTAGCAGGACTGTTTATTCATAATTCCAGTGAATCCGGCTCACTCAGAGATGACAGAAGACTTCTGTTGTGGTAAAAGTGTTTAGGCCGCAATTTGGCGGGATTTGAAAGGTCGGGGAGTACGAAGCGAAACCAAATGCGCGGGAAAATGGTAATGGGCTGTGGGCCGTGAGCAAGGAGGTTGGCAGTTGGAAAACTAACCGTGGCCGAGGAAGGCCGTCGTCTGAACGCCCCTGTCCCGCCGCCACCGCAGAGATGAGCTGCTTACTGCCCTGGCCTTAAGTCTTCAGTTTTGGCGTTCTTTTTTTTGTACTGTGGTTGTCTTTGTGAGCTGAGCTTTTTTTGTTGTAGAAAGGACTTGATTGCTTTATTTGATTTCTTTTAACTGTTCTTTTGAGATAAAGAATTTTATCATCAATCTGTGTATCGCGGTTTCTCGATCAAAATATCGTGGAAATAGGCCAAAAAAGGGAAAATACGGGTTTGAATGACGAATTAGATTAAAGGAAGTCGAGATTGGTCCCGCGCGGAAAAAAAATGTCGAGCGTGGGAAAAGAAACAAACATTAACCTAAAAACGAGCGAGCCCATAATCTCGACGGACGTCAACGCGAGGAGGGGGGGAGGGGGTTTTGATGTGTTTAATTGTTCATTGTTTTGTGTTCTTTATTACGATCAACGATTCATATCGCGATAGCATGTATTGTGAATCTCGCGATCGCCGTTTCTACTGTGTTGATTTTGTTAGAGTTTGTTGAAGAAGGGTCTAATTACCCAAGTCTAAGGTTTTTGTATAAAGCCTACCCGCACCATTGTGTGGTGTTGGTCGTTAGGTTCCGCGTGTTTTATTTTCTGGTCGTGAAGTATTCTACAAGACGCCGAGAGTTCTTTTACTGTGTGCCGTCAATCGAAGGGTACACAACCGTAACTGGTTTTTTCTTTTTTTACAAATTGCCAAAACCTAACTCTTCGTTTGCTCCATGAAATCCTACCCAAGCCTTGACAATAGCTATCAATATTACCCAAATTCTCCTCTCCTGCTAATAACAATAAGAAATATAAATATTGGAGTAACAGTAATACCTTCTTCCACTACTTTCCCGTCCTGAATGGCATAAATCCGCTGGACATCCTTCAAGGTGCTCAAGCGGTGAGCAATGACTATCGTTGTGCGACCACGAGACGCCCTGTTCAGAGCAAGCTAAAAAACCGCGGTCAGCTCGCTTCTTTGACAAATTTTCGAGCTCTCAGAAGGCCTAACTTTCATACCTGCACTACGTTTTCGCTTTCAGAATCCAGTGCACTCGTAGCCTCGTCCAAAAGCAAAATTTTCGGCTGAGTTGCCACCGCTCGAGCGATAGCGATCCTCTGCTTCTGTCCTCCCGAAAGTGAGACCCCGCCAGATCCAATAATGGTGTCGTAGCCCTTAATGTCTGCCGGATTGTGCTTTTAGATGAGCTTTGCTTTTGAATACGGTGGAGCAGAAAAGTGGTGAGAGCTCACTTTGTCCAGTTTCATGATGAAATCGTGAGCATTCGCTATTCGAGCAGCATCTTCGGCTTGTTCGTCGGTGACTGACCGGCCAAGCACTATGTTCTCACGAATTGTGCCATTAAAAAGACAAGGCTCTTGCTGGACAATGCCGATCATCTGAAAAGTGACATGGCCATGGAAGACGAGGTCGCCGTAGGAATGATTATTGTACCTTTCTCAAATCACTCGTTCTAATCGATCGAATCTCTTGACCATCAAGGAGAGCTGATCCTTTGTCACAGTCGTAAAGCCGAGTCAAGAGGCCGATCTGAATTGATCATCACCAAGTCCTCGAAATATTACGTAAGCAAGCAGCCGAGTAGCTATATAAACACATAAACTATGTGTCGAACGAACACTGGTGCTTTTGCCACAGCCGCTTTTACCTACGAACGCAATCGTCTCTCCAGGTTCCGCTACCCAACTGAGACCTTGCAGTATAGGCGTCTCCCTGAAGAAATAGCGATTCGCTGTGGCAACTCTTTCTTCACAGCAGCTTCTATGTCACCTGGTTGGGTATTTGAAATGAACGTCCCTGAATTCCAATCGACCTTTGCACGCCCTCAGTTCTTTTCCCTCTTTGGAAACGATATCCTGAGCCTGAAAAGCATCAAATATGATCACAAGATTGCTGCCTAACACGATATTTCTGTTGAAGTTTGATCAGAGTTGGCCCAATGAAGGTAGGCGACAGTAATAGAAGGGATTTCTGGCTCGCAAACGTAATTGCGGAAAAAACAAAGAAAAATTAAGATTTAAAAGACAGTCCGTAAGTAAAAATACTGTGATTTTAGGAACTCCAGAAGGAGACTTCAACTACGGGACTGGAAATTTATTTACTTGATCAATCGTTTCATAGATGATCGCTGCAGCTATTCTTGCCTTCATGATGGCCATCATATGAGGACCGAGCAGTCCAAAAAAGTAGGAGCCTAAAATGCCGACGGGTACGATATTCTTCTTGTTCTAAGTCTTGGCATGAATTTCCTTTAATATTGCTGACCTCACCTAACAGAACTGTAGAGGCCACAATAAAAATCGTTCCAGGTTCAGCAGTGATACCATTATAATAGCTCGGAATTCCATATCTAGAGAATATAGAATTTGTGATTTAGTGATGTTGACGTCAAAATTTCACTTAAAGTAGATTCTCCTCAAGAAGGACTCACAGGAAAGCAGCCGCGTAGAAAATATACAGTTGAAAGAACATGAAACCTTCGCAAAATCCATTGATGAAGCTATATCGAATAGCAAACGATACTCCTCTTCTCAGTTGCTCTTCATATTTCTGAAACATCCGCAATCAAACTAAGTATTTTTTTAACCAATAACAGCTTTTTTTGTTGGAACAAAAAAATATTGACAAAAATTGTATAAAAATGGTGTAATGCCGTGGTTTTCGCCCGACTTGTTAAAGGGCCACGCCTGGTGGGGCGCGCGGGGATCCCGGCGTGAACAGCGTATCGGCGCCTGCCGTCGGCTATACTCGACGCGTGCTCTGGCCTAAAACCATCGGGCAGTGTGTCTGCATGTCGTCGTCGTATCTGGCCGCCACTGCTGTCGTCCAACCGTCGTAGCCGCCCGAGGATGGAGAAATGATGCATTCCGATTGAATGCGTAGTGATCGACTCGGGCATGGAAGCCCGAAGGCGCCAAGCGGTCCCAAGTTACGTCGCTCCCGTGAGACTCAACGTGCTGCGTTCGAGCCCCCTGATACGTAGGTTTCTCTGGTCATCGCCGTAGTTTTTAATTTTTAAAGTATTCAATGTTTTCTTTTTATGTATATATGTGTATAAGATGTATTTCATTTTACCATTTCTTCCTTTTGACGCATTCTTGCTCTTCTTATTGTTGTACTCATGAAGAACTGCTTAGAATATTGCGTTGAAAGCTTAAATACTGTAAACGGTTTGCACCGTAGAAGGTTATATCTGGTTTGATTGATGAAGTGGGGCAGTGCGTAGGCTATTCGTGTTGTAGGACGCAGCACGCGTAGGGTGATGAAAGCAGTGGCTGCTTTCATAGTCCGAAGGCGTGCGTGCCGGCGTGCCGGCGTGCCGAGGCAGTGCTAGGGGGGAGGAGGGAAAGGGACGGTCGGTCAGCCCCTTCAAAGAGCTGAAAACAAAGGAGAACAAGATCAAAAAACAAACAACCAGGAGCTTGTGGAAATGGATTTTGAACTTGTCTCTCTTTGTTTGCAGCCCTTCGAAGGGGCTGACCAACCGTCTGCCTCCCTCCTCCCCCCTAGCGCTTCCTCGGCACGCCGGCGGACTATGAAAGCAGCCAGTGTAGGACCAGCGTAGGGGTTACAGGGCCAAAGCAACATTCCGCGCGGCAAGGGGCGAGGGCGAGCGCCGCGTAAGACCCCGATGCCTATGTATAGCGAGGAGCAAGGGGTCCCGGATTATTAGTGGTCGGATAAGCTCTGCCGTGAATGATATCAAATCAGAGAGGAACCGTGGCCCTTCATTGAATCGCAAACTTCGATGGGTAGCGGCCGTAAGCAAGTAGTGAACCGAATTTCATTATCAGCCCCTATCAATGCACTTACCCTTTTTGTCGAGTGAAGCATATCAAAGAATCAAAGCTAAATCGAAAATAATAAAGGCGCTAGGATAAAATTGGTGATTAAATCTTATTCTCTAAGGCCTCTTCTATCGTCAGTGTTCCCATCTTGCCCCCTCTACTCCTATTGATATTGCTCTCCAAGTCCACGAGATCAGGAGGTTACCCTCGTACATTTATTTCGCTGAAACCCCGTCCCCTAGTGGTGCAGTCCGGCCCTACTGCCCAATATAAGTGTTCACGTACTGCCGCATGTGCCTACCAGGTTTTAAAGCACAAGGGCCAAATTGTCAATTTTGGCGCAAACCCCGCACCATGTAGACGCGGTCCGGTCCTGCCAACCGTCATAAAGTTCCCATCCTGCCTCCTGTACTCTCACCAAATTTGAACGCTCTAGGTCCACGGAGACAGGAGTTATGATTTTCCTGCTCCAACATTTGATTCTCCCCCGCTTCCTGAGGGTGGAGCCCGGTTCGGTCATGCATCATATGTGTTCCCATCTTGCCTGTGCTTCTACCAAATGTGAACGTATTTGGTCTACGAAGGCAGGAGTTATGAATTTCCGTGCAAACAAACAGACAGATGTACAGACAGACAGACGCAAGCGCTTTATATATAGTAAGGATCATAATCAGCCTATTTGAAGCAGAAGTGGTAGAGTGGCCAAGGCCTGAGACCCTGCGTATATACTTGTTGGAAGATCAAAAGTTAATTTTTTCTAATGGATTGCCTGCCAGTTACTGGTGTACAGCTACAGCCTCTAATTAGAAACAAATGTGGCGCAAGCTAAGGTAAAACAGTCCTTGGCATTATACGAAATTGGTTTTGTAATAACCCACTTTAACCATATACTTTTGACCGTTGCAAGCTGCAACTGTTTTGACGTTCATAATGGCTTCTTCAGCTATCGCACCAGCTTCACCAGAAACTGACATCATTCCCTGCATTGGTGGCGAAGAGAGCTGGAACAATATTTGAGAAAATCGACATCTGCTTCATCAGCTTGAATGGTCAGGAGGTCATTACTATCGAATTTCGAAAGTGACAAGTGGCTGGAAGTTGATAGGCAAACTCTCACTTTATCTGCGTACCTAACCATAAGGCTTCGCAGCAGCTCGCTTCACTAACCTATGCGTCTTTTACAAGACAAATTTTGGCAGTAGAACTTCAATAGCAACGACACACTGTGGCCATATGTCTTCAGGATTCAGAGCGTTTTCCAGATTCTCCCTTACCCTTGACATGATAGCCATGGTTATGGCGCTTACAGGACCGTCCCAAATGCACACCAGAGTAATACGCCAGTCGTAGTAAAAAGCAAAAACGGCGCTGGCGATGAACACTGTCACTCCTCTTGCCAGCATTCCGATCTTGTCACCAATTCCATCTTCAATTTGAGCCACGTTCCTGAATGGTGTCCCTCTTTTCTTCTGCTCAATCTAATTTCAATTCAACTCTTTTCCTTCATGGGCTCTTATTTGTAGGTGTGTTCTTTGTGAGGTTAGGTTAGGGTAAACATGGGGATTTACGAATTGAGCCTTCCGAGTCTATGTGATCAAATATACTTTTTAATGGTATACTACCCGCCTTTCCTTCCCCCTTCTATAACAGTTCCTACTCCACTTTGGCAAGCTATAAATAAAAAGGAGTCAACTGATTGAAGGCCTCCTCACGAATTTGGCTTCTCAGCAGCCTTAACGTCTGGGTCACTCGTTAAGGAGAACAGGCTAAATAGGACCTCCTCCCGGCATAGTACCGCTACAAACGTTTCAGTACCGCCTGAAGCATGCTATAACCCCTCTCCTGTCCTGCAGTAAGGTCTATAGGATTTGAGGCTGGTAAAATTCTTCTACTTACTCGTTCAGCTGCGTGGTGATCGTCCCTGCGTTGTTTTCGTCAAACCACGCGGCGTTCTGTGCCAGTACTGCTTTCACAAATTCCTTACGTATACGACCAACAATATTATGACTGGCCAACGAGAGAAAATAATTCTGAAGTGTTTTGGAAACAACACGTACATAAACAAAAAATTGAAATCTCTCACCTGTAGATAACACAAAATAAAAAGCGCAATACCAACTCCAAAATAGCCGGCACAAAGACACATTGCCTGCCTCCACAACGACCCGTTACCGACATGCTGCAAATAGCTGGGCGCTAGTTGGAGCCAAATTTGGATTTGATTTAGATATCACTTCCCTCGGTTTGAGACGAACGGTAGAATTCGAATTTCTCTTGTGGGTTATAGACATGCACCCAGACAAACAGACAGACAGACAGACGGGCAAACACACAGATAGGCAGACATGGTCTGTCGACAGGGCTCAAAGCCCTCCCCCTGCCCCTTCTGCCCCTCACCCCTCCCCCTCCCATCCGCTAAACTCCATCCGAAATGCGATTCCATACCATGTCTCGTGTGATAAGTAAAATGACTAAAAAGCAGATATGCTTGAAAATTATAACATTGCTTTTTCAATCCCTTTTTCCCATCAGAGCAAGTCCCTAGTCTCCTTATTGTTAGAGTAACTCCTCCCGGTATACTTGAAGTTTTGGAAGCCGAAAGCCATGTCATTCTCCCGGTCCAATCAAAAAATTAGTGCATGTTGTTTATGTTCAGTAGCAAATCACATACATCGGTGTTCATCAGATAAATGTTGGCATAAAGTCCTCCAAAGATGCACGTCAACGGCATGATTGCTCCGACTACGACTGCAAGTGCGAAGCCAGCAGCTACGTAGTGGCAGTCCTTTCGGGAAGCATATCGGAACTGAAATTCTATCGAAGCTTTAGCTCTCCGAAATGTTGCCTTTCGCATTATCTGTCAAGAATGGATATCATCAACTACATTGACTTATTTTCGAATATCTGAAAGATTTTCATGATGCATATCTAAATGGGCAGAGTCTTCGAGCATTGATCAATCCCGTCTGAGGGATGCGCCCCGCGTTCGATCTTCAATTTGAATCGTAGCGACTTATTGAATGCGTGTACCGACCCATACAATGACTTGCAGTGGCCAGTTGATGTGCAAATCATTGCTACTATCCTCCCAAGCTAGTCTGGTACCAACTATCGGAGGGATATAATGCTTGGTTGGCTACACGAATATCAATTCGGGATTCGAACCCGTGATCATGCTTGTGTTATGCAGTGCCACTTGCCACTTCACCATCTCTAAAGAAAACTACATTCATTATGAAACCCCATTGCAAATGAAGCAGTAAGAGCTGAGAGCGAGCTTAAGAGCTGCAAGAGAAAATAGCAAGTAAGATTTGAGCGCTTACCAGTTCAGCAACGGACACTGGCTTTCGATCTAACTTCTCCGTCGACAGATCACCTCTGAAAATGACAGAGCGCTGCTTTTCTCCCTGGATTAATGACAGTTCAAATTCATTGCACCCACTAGAATTGAGAAGGTTTCGGTCAAAACTGCATGAACCAACAGGAAAGCATGGACAATAACCAATATGATTGAAGACACAGAAAATATTATGATTTCTCACCTACATAGAAGTACGTCGAGTAGTTTTTCGAAAAACGTTCTCGAAATTGAGCCTTCCTCTTCTTTAATCGCAGTCATAGCTTACGGAGAGCGTATTCGTGAAATCACTAATAAAGCATAGTCCATTCGTCCTTTTACAAGAAAATCTGTAATCGTCTTCCGAAAGTACTTTTCACTCTTTAAAGATGGTATGGAGGAACACAAACTGGGAATTCATTGCCTCGAATGAACAGTCGTTCCACTGGGAGACTGTAACAGGACAACACGACAATCAACAGTTCGAGGGGCTACTTGAATTTCAAATCATCATTTCGTCGCTCTACAGCTTATCATATATTGAAAAAGCGTTGCACATCGATCTATGATGTGTATGATGTGTTATGGGTATGCTGTCATTAGAATCCTTATTCTGACCAGGGTCCTACTTACAAATAGGCAAAGGCGACTGGAAGTGAACAGGATTGGTATGGTAGTGGTAAGTCCCGCCCGCGAAACTATTGGAAGACACGAACAACCGAGGAAATATCACAGCAAACAATGTCTAAGTGATTTTAGTTGGTTCTTTCGCCTTTTCTTTCCACTGATGTCTTCTAATCGGTTCACGAGTTCACAGTACAGTTGAGATTGTCATAGGTGACAAAAGAATCTTGGAGTTTACCGTTTCGATCAGTGAACATCCTCCTGATCAGTTCCCTTTCTGTTGACCACTATTAGCGCTTGCAGGGTTAATAATGATATCTGAAAGATAGTCCAAGCTACAGATGAATGCCCCCCTTTTCCCCTATCCGGATACATAAGTGTAATGCCAAACATGATTTTTCGGAGGGATAGATTGGTTTCTCCTCCCTAGTTGGAGTTTGGTCTAAAATCAAGAATGTTCTGAATAGAATCAAACTATAACTGCTAGATACACGCCCTATCCACGTGGAGTAACGGTCACACTCGCCTGTTGCCAGTATCTCGCTCTAGTACGGTAAGCTCTATAGTACTCTACCATCCTGTCTATCACTCTACCTGCCACTGGCAATTAAAAAACCGAAATTAATATTTACGTGTCCCCACATGCACCGAGAAATGGAAACAATACCCATTAAAACGCCTAAATGGGTTTCAACGTAATCAGATTGCATGGCGCATTTTCACTTACTCCACCAACACTGAAATATTCATTCTAAACTAATCTCACAAATCTTAAAGGTGTATAATAACGAATAGCAGGAAAGGGCGGCTTTTAATGAAGGTCTGTAGATGTTTTCAAAGTTTACTCGAGTCTACCTTGTTTTCATACATTTGGAGGTAGAATTATTCCTGTGACCTCTTAATCCTCCCATGATTTTATCTCTCGAATTGATTTCCATAAATCTTCAAAGCACAGATGCCATAACAGGGTTGATTCGCTTTCGTTTTCGAACAACGAAAACGTCATTTCCAAAACAGCAACAGCAATCGACATCAAATATCTCTACAGTAGTGCAAGTGTGATATACATGTCGAATTACCATCAAAACTAGGTTCGATTCGGCTCACGAAAAAATTCTCATCAAAGAAGCAACGAAAATGCAGGGCTAGTAAGAGGTAAACAAAAAAAGCGAGTAAACGAAGCCTCTGAAGAAGGGGGGGGGGGGAACAAGCGAAACTGGGTCCCAATCTAAACGCCTGTTGCGTGAAATGGGCTTCTACTGCGGCATGTCAATCAAATATTCATGATTGATCATAAACACAATACGGCTTGGAAGAGATTGAAGATATTTCCTCAAAGTACCGCTCGATGTCAAGCTTCGACATAGCTGATGGTACTTCTAAGTTTTTTTTTTATATTTCCAAGAGATGGTAATGAGAAATCTTGACAAAAAACTCTAGAAATATGAATCGCTGGGTCTCCAGAATATTAGACGGCAACGTAGGTGGAAAAACCGGCACTGATATGGAGTTTAATGGAAATGGCACATCAGATAAGAATGAGACAAAATTTATTGAGGCCTCAACACCTATGATTGCCGATCGCTTCCATCGTTAATGCGATCACTACGGACATTTTTCGTTTGAGCCCCTCTTGAAATCAAACAGGCTGGGAGCGAAGAGCAGTCCGAAATGCGTCATTTCTATTTATTCTACTGTTTGAGAGGAACTTGTACTGGGACACTTTCATGGATGCCATCCCTCGAAGCGCTGCTTGACTGACTAACGAGGTTGAAGTCATGAGATTTTTTGCAGGATCATGCCTCAATGAGCACCAGTACTAGCAAGCTCATGCTCTCCAGATTGTGCTCCTTTATATTATAAGATATCTCACATACTGGTAATTTCGATTAACGGGCAACGTCCAGAAGAGATTGTTCTCATCCCTAAAGTAACGAGTTTCTAAACAGATATGCAGTATCAGCAGTAGTATGTGAAATGGCTCACTACCCATTTATTCACCTTTCCAAGTACTACATGTGCTGGGGGAGCGGAGAAGCAGGGGAAAGGGTAGGAGGACCTCTGCTCAGACAATTCGAATGTCGTAAAATATTTATCTAACACACAAACTAACTACAGCTGTCACAGTATTTTACAAAAGAGTTTTGAGTTATGTAGATGAATTGAATAAAAAAGATAGCGGTCCCTTGATAGTTCGCTGAGACCTCTTTCTACGTCCGCCGTTACTGTAAGAGTCGTAGTATCTCAGATTTACTCCACAGGTGGTACATGGAGCTGGTTGAATGTCGGAGTGGAGAGGCCATACAAGGGGGAGGTGGCTGGCTCTGTGAACAGGTAACACACGGAGTCTGAGTGACTGGTGGATCGCAATGAGATTGTGTCTGTGAGTGACTGGTGGATCGTAATAAAGTTGTGTCTGTTGACAATTTGTGCAGGCAGAGGGGCATAGTGCAGTGTTGCGAGGTAGAACCTCCACATTTCGTTAACTCTACGATTTTTGAAAGAATTCTATCACATGGCGCAACTTGATGACATTCGATCGGGTGCTAGAGTTTAATAGTTCCTTTTATCCTTCGTATCTCCAGTTTGTCTAAATTTATACTGTATACCTTTTCGCCAATTACGCAATCCACGTTTTTATCCTTCAATATGGTTGTCTACTACAAGTTCCCCTTCTCACCAGACTATAGCTCAAATTTAAGAGGATTTTTTTCATGGCTACGACTTCTGATAGTATGCATAAGTGAATATTTGGAAATAGACCCTGAAATGCCATTGTTATATCCGGGTCACGCAGGTAAATATGCATAGCGACATCCGATGGGTAAATCTTCTGTTGCCCAAGTTTTTCATACTTCTAAACGTCGAAATTAGGGTGTTTTGTTTGCCCTTACTGGAAAGCGTAACATGTCTAAAGAATTTTTCTTAAGATCACTATTATGTTTTGTTTATTGTCCGGTTTTACGTAGACTAATCTGACTTTTGGCTCAGAATTGCTTTTAATTGGTTTTTGGAACGATGTGAAGGTTTTTTTGATTGCAAAACGAGGAGAGCATCACCAGTTATCCTTAGATCCTTACTTCCGGAAGTAAGCGCATTATAAGACCGCCACTAAATTCTAGTCAACCCGTTCATGTCCTGAATTATTCTTTGTCTGTACTGGACCAGGCACTGCAGTAGTAACCATTTCCTTTAAGATGGTGCTCCGGAAATCTATCAGGATAGGCCTTCAATTCTCAAGGCGGATGGCTATTACGACTGGTCGTCGACTGCAATGTCGATTTTTCTGGTGAAAGTTATACGGAAATGGAAATCATAGGAAATGTAATGTTTGCGTACACTTGCTTCGTGGAAATCTGTAATAGATGTCGTTGTAATTGAAATCATTGATTACTTCAGATGCAGAGGACAGTAGATGTAGTGGTGTCAGAGGCTNGTCAATGTGAATACTGCCATGTGATTGTTTCCTTAGAACGATCAAAGTCTGAACATCGCATACGAACATGGCCCTACGACGAGTACATCTGTGCTACTTGCTAATTCAATATTTACCTTTTCTTTCGGTCTCCCATTCCACCGCTCACTCCTTCAAAATATTTTCCTTCAGTGTGAAGCCTGAGAAATATCTGTCAATTATGCAGTTTCCGAAAGACCTTGAAGAAGAACTGCGTCGACTCTGGATGAAAAGGCGAATAGAGCCACATGAAGTGGTTTCTGGGAGCGTTTATAAGTATCCTACTATTAGCATATGTCAGCATCACTTGGAATTAGCGGCAACCTTTTTTCCTCTCTTCAGTGCTTTTGTTTACTTGATTGAACAATTACTTGAACTTTTTTCTTCAGCGCTTTATTATGTCCCTCATATCTCGCTATTTTTATTTTTCCTTTTGTTCCCCACTTTTTTCTCATTTAATCTCTCACTTTCTCTCGAACTCTGAACTCATACAAGATTTTCGATTTGTGGGCAAAATTTCAGCCTTGGACGGGACTCGAACCCATACTTGTGCTTTCCGAGTACCGTGCTCTTATCCCTTACACTACCGGGTCCCCGCTTACACTCGCCTTCTTGATGGCTTACATGCCATAGCTTAAGAGCACGATAAAGAGCACGGGATAGAGTCCGGTGCTCGGAAAGCACAAGTACGGGTTTGAGTCCCGTACGGGACTAAAGTTTTGTCCACAAGTCGCCAACCTTGTGAGGCTTTCGCTACGCGTACTGCGACAAGTTCTGTACTCATACTTCTGCCAAGGTAAGTGATCAAACTGTTAAGAGTTAAGGGCTCAACCTTGTGAAAGGAAACTGAGCTTAAGAACAGTCCGACAACGATGCTCCTAGACCACGCGACTATTTCTCACTCCTGCAACTTTCAGACCCAGCACCATGGAGCTCTTCAAGACTCTGACCTAAGCTCTGATTTCTCATTCGCATTGAGCTCATTCCTCGTTTCTTCATCATCATCTGCACCTAAAGATACCATCCTGCGCCCACTTCACCTATGTAATCATCCTACGTTTCTGTGTTTATCATTGCTTTTTTGGAAGAAACCCTTTCAAACCCAAAACATTATGTATAGGATACAACAGATAACAAATAGATTAATCCGTTTTGGCAAGTTGTTGTGCCTTCACCAGCAGGGCATATTTGCCGTCCGCTTCAATGAGCTCCTCATGCGTTCCATACTCCACAACGGCACCATTTTCAATGTAGTAAATCCTGAAAAGATGGCGAACATTCGAGAAATTCACTGATGAACATGAAAAACTTCCAGTCATGACCCTACCTATCAACGTCTCTGACGGTACTCAATCTATGTGCTATTGTTATCGACGTCCTGCCACGACTTGCTTCGTTTAACGCGATTTGGACTACCTTGAAAAATATGATTTCTCCACAAAATTCGGAGGAGCTGTAACATATTCATAATGGAGGGGGTTGCAGAGTTACGGTTTCCTGCTGTAGAACAAGTGTAATGTCCAGGAAATTAGCCGTAGTGACCTTTTCGCTTTCGGTGTCAAGTGCACTAGTAGCCTCATCTAGCAGTATGACTTTAGGTTTGCGAATCAAAGCTCTGGCTATGGCGATACGTTGCTTCTGACCACCTGATAGACTGCCTCCCTTCTCGCCAACATCAGTTTCGTACCCCTGCAATTTTAGGATAATTAGTAGATTTAGTGAGAATCTCAAGAGATTATTTCAGAACCTGAGGGAAGGCTTCAATAAAGTTGGCCGCATTCGCTTGCCTGCACGCCTCCTGTACCTCGGCTACACTGAAATCTTCCAGTCCCAGCGTAATGTTTTCAATGATTGACCCTGAATTAGTCCTACTATGGGGCCCCCACGAATCCTAAAACATATGTATTATATTACCCTTAAAAAGTATCGGTTCCTGTCCTACGAGGGCGATGTTGTTCCGAAGGTGCACGCGACACATCTGCTTCAGCTCGTGGTTGTCAATTTTCTGAAAGCAACTGGTTAAATTCTAGAAAATCTGCCATATTCTTCATCATTAAGTGACTTCAATGGAAAATATGTGTCTCTGATAACTCACAATAATTCCACTGTCCGGTTCGTAAAATCTCTCCAGAAGCTGGATTACGGTACTCTTCCCACAGCCTGACGCTCCTACAAGGGCTATGGTCTGACCACTGCGTGCCATGAGATTCAGATTCTGGGCAACCTGAAAAGTAAGTTTTGGTGTGAAAGCTCATCGAAAAGGTATTCAGCCTGAGCAGTACTTTCCTGAGCGTCATCGTAACGATTTTGTTTTCGAAGAAATCGATTTGAAAATAACCTTCACATCTGGCCGTGATGGGTAACTGAAGGTCACATTTTCAACTTTGATGGATCCTTTGAGTTCCTTAAAAAGGGCCGATTTACCTTGTCAACTTTGTATTTGGTAAGGTAATGCTTCAGCCGAGAAAATACGTACAGGTGTTGCCTCGCCTTCCGACTTCTCATAGCTGTCGATGAGGGCATACAAAGATTGAACAGCAAAATGTGATCGAACGAAATCACCCAGAGCTGCTGATGCAAATATTACAGCCCATCCAGCATAGCTTGCACTCGCTGCCGACCTGAGAAAAGTTGTACTCAGCAGCGAGTATGATGCTCGGAGATCGTGGTGTAGCTGACATTTTTTTCCGAAGTCGCACGAATCAAAAATGCGGTCCCACGTCTATTCATGTGATAGAGAGCTGGGACGAGGTCGAGTATTAAAACAGTCTCTGAAGCTACTGACATCCCTGTTGATAAAAAGAATACTGGAGAGAGTGACACGGATCCAGAAATCATCCTCCACTATCTCAGCAATTCAATTGGCTCTATCAGCAGATCAAGACCAAAAGCTCTCCTGATGCGATATAGAGCTGGCTTTGAAGATCTCTAAGCCTTCTTTATGATTAGTGAGCTCCCCATGTGGTACCCTTCTGTTCAGCCAAGATTACAACCTATTGCTGCTCGGGATTGAAGCGTGTCCGCGGCAGATTCCTCAGGCAGTGAGAAAGTCACCTAGAATCATGGCTATTCAACTTCATGTAACAGCTGGGGTGCGAGTGAATGGCCACGAGAGCTATCTCAATGGGATGAAGTAAGTTAGGCTTATCGGCTGCTGGAGGAATTATGGAATGTGAGGTATCGTCGTTGATTACTTACACAACTGTGTCCTTTGAGTCAACACGTCCGAAGTAGATCATGCTGGCTCCGATACCGTAGGCTACCAGGTTGGAAAAATAGATGTAAGACTGAGTGAGCCCGAACTGGATCGATTGGTATATCGTTGTCTGAACAGCAACTGTTAAAACCGTATATCCAATTCATTTCCAGAGGTATTCCTTCTACACTTGATGCCCTGAACTATATTTTGTAAAAAGAAAACCTTTTCTGATGAGGTCCTAAACTTACTTGTTGGTAGCGGGACCCCTTTCAAGAATTGACTACGGGTACTGAACATACCCTTTTTTCTTGTTTCTTGACAACGACCTCGTAACTTTCATATTTTTTCAAAAAGTAATCCTCAACGGCCAGTAGCTGGATAGTTTTGGCGTGCTCGAACACTTCAATATAGAGCTGAATGAGACGCGGGTCAAGTGTGATCTGCATAGGCATTCTAGGAAACATACTTCAGGAGTTTTGTCAGTTTCGGACTTCTTTTCCATACTGGCAGATATTCTGTTAGTGGTAATCCACATACTGACAATGAACAAAGCCAACAAAACGGTCACGGCCACTCCACTCTCCCAACAGGCGATAATGGACAGTGGAATACAAACGATCACAGCACACATATTGTTCACCATCAGCATGAAGCGGTAGTCGAGGCACTGCAAGGAAATACCCACGTTGAAGGTTTTGAGAGTTATAGCTGTGTTCATGGAATGAGTATGGGTGTTTTGCGATAGAACTTAAGAGGAAGTAACTGGCTAAGCCTATGCGAATGCATGCGAGTGCAATGAAGAGGGATAACAGTAAACGAGTATGCATAAATTCATGCGACTAATGTAAACATACTGCACGGTCATTGGTCGAGCTCACTCGAGTATTACGAGGTGGTTCAACCTCTTCTTTTGGTTCAATTTTTAGAAGGAAGGGTCTTTTTCGGATATTCGGAATGCTTTTTCTTCTCTCAGATGTTTATTTATTTGTTTATTTGGTTGATATTACCTACGCTAGCGGAAGTGGAACTGAAAAAAAGTATGAATACCGCTTGAACATCCGGTGCTTTTGTGGACAGTTCAGCGACACAGGCGGCATTGCTGCACTGAGGCCGATCGAAGTACTCGGCTTCTTGGCTCAGCAGACTTTTCAAAACTTTTACACGCATATTCGCAGTGGTAACTTCACCTGACCACCCACCGAAACCTACCTAAAGTCAAGTTTCTGAAAAGACTTACGATTTCACGGTGCTTAATCAAACTTACTGCAACTGTCAGAAAGAACCACGAATATAATGCCAAGAAAATAAATAATCCAATTGCCAGCCACATGAATGGTATGAACGTCTCCTGAATGTACTCATACAGTATGAAATGAGCTGTAGAATGAGGTATAACTATCGGTTTTTGAGCAAAAAAATCCGCTCTACTATGAACACTTCAGTAGATTACATCTAACAAATATAGTAGGTACTAGGGGATCAAGCGGTAGCAACTGTAGTCGAATATAATCTACTGGGAGCTTTTAAAGCAGACCGTCAAAGAAGCTTGAAGGTCTACTGTGGTTGCGCCTATTGAGCACCCTGCGCTTCTTGAGATATCACTGTTACCGTTGAATTACTGTACACTCAACCCTTCTGGGCATTCCTTACGTAGTAGAAGGCAGAGGGTGGGTGCTATATGTGTCATGCTGCTACCATCATGTACTTTGACTCCGAATCAAGAAAAAGTATTCTTACAGCTGTTTGCTCTAGAGCTTGATAACTAAAGCCCACGAAATAGGCAAAAAGAGGAGGTTCCATTCCTCGTAGAACGCTTCCTATCAAGCAAGCCCAAAATACTGCACTGGACTGTAGACTAGTAAGATATACCCGGAAGATTCCTCTACCACGGCATGCCTGCAAACAAATGGCTTGCCTACAAGAGTACAGGAAGTATTGAAATGAAATAAAATGGGTAGACCTTGATTTGGGTGGCTTTGTCAATGGGGCGTGCAGTAGCCGGCTGGGAAACGATGGATGAGACGGATCTTCGCGTCCTTCCGCTTTCTCTCAAGTTATGCCTCACCAAAGCCGCGGAACTAAAATAATGAAGTGAAATCATGAAAAAAAAGTATTAAATATAATATGCCAACGCAATGTGGTATGTTAAGCTATCACTGATTATCAAGGAGCTTCATCTGCTTCTTGAGAGTGCATACAGATCTACTTTGAATGCATTTACAAACTCACAACTATCACTTCTACACTACCATGGAGGTGGTGTCTTTCAGGGCACAGTAATGCAACCATATCTCTGTCACTCCTCTGTAATTCTCGGATCATAGTCATAGCGCTAACGTATGTAGTAAGCAATAGATAACGGTTTGTAACGTGAAGTCGGTAGGTCGCCTGCATTAACGCAAATTCCGTAATTCAAAGGCCCAGTTCATGGTAATTCTGAGGTATTCAGCTTGAAAGAAATAATGGACGGTATAATGAAGAATAGTGCAGAATGGCGGAAAAGCGCAAAGAAGAATTTTGAGAAATCTAAGGCTTCAGAGAAGTGGTAAGAAAAGGGATCGTATGAGATTACGCGTCTGTAATCGTACAGCTGTTTCACTCTTTAGCGTACTATTCTTCGGCGTCCAACCGTTTTATTGTAAGGGGCTACTTTTAGGTGTTTAGGTTAACCAGCCGACTTTGGTGTCCTTAGAAAGCCCTTTTGAGGTAGTTTTTCGGGTGAAAATGTAGTTGGGGGGGGGGACCACCCATCCGAAGGCCAGCATATCAAGAAATGATTTCAGCCTCACGTGTCAGCCCTTGTTATATCAGCGCTGAATCGGATGCGTAGAGCATGATGGGAATCGACCAGCTTAGCTCTTTTATGCGGTTTCCGCTGAGGAAATTTAGTTTCCCAAATAAGTCTAGGTAGGGTAGGAGCGTCTGGGTGGCTGGGATGATTACCTCCTGCAAAAAAAAGGAAAGAAAACTTGCCCACCGTGGTGCTCCTTCCCTACGAAAGCCCTTATTTAAAAACTGGCATGTCCGTGATATAACACGACATAACGCGTTTCATTGAGTTCATTTCTTGATATACCGACATTGTGATAGGTGCCCCCCCCCCCCCCCCAACTACATTTTCACCGTTTTTCGATACGACAAAATCCCTTATCTATCCTTGAGGGCCGCAGGTTCTTAGGAGGGTATCTCAGAAACCATTTCTATTGTGGAGTGTGCCTTTGAAGGGAAAATGTTTGGAAAGGAATAAAAATGAATAAAAAAAATTAGAAAGTGTTACTCGAAAAAGGTATTACCCAAGTGTTTGCGCGAAGGTTGATGCTTCGAGTAAACAAAGTTGATTTCATGAGGAAATTGGATAAAATGATAATCATAAGCGCTGCGAATGACTGATTAACAAGAAAAGCAGAAGTTAAATCCTGACGATGCATTTGAGTCGGTACTGCCGGAGAATGTCCTTGTCCGCGTACCAATGCCGGCAATGTTGATGCCAACTTCTTGCGCGGCTGCTAGAGCGCTGTACAGGCCTCCTTTTTCCAATAGCTCAAAGTGAGTACCTAAAAAGTCGCGGTAACCTGGATGATCTGAGATGTGCGGGTTTCTTTCGAGTAAGGCAACGTAGGTGAAGAGTTCAGCAGTAGCTAATCGAGCAGTTAATTAACAGGTGACACACGCAAAGATGACGGGCTCCCAGATGAGCTATTTATCTCATGGTCAGATCCTCAACAACGTAGTTGGATTTGAGACTTACACAAGGAACTGCGAAGGTCAACCGATCAGCAGAACGGTTTTTTCCTACTTTTTCAGTGAACCACCTTCCACTTGACTTGAAAATGATAGGAGGCCTCGTTAGCTATAAAGATCCCTGCCTGAGCCTTGACACTATTCACCAAATTCTCCTCTCGTGATAATAACAGTGATAAATATAATTATTGGAGTAACAGTAATACCTGCTTCCATTACTTTCCCGTCTTGAATGGCATAAATTCGCTGGACTTCCTTCAACGTGCTCAAGCGATGAGCAATCACTATCGTTGTGCGACCACGAGAAGCCTTGTTCAGGGCAAGCTAGAATAGCGCATAGATCACTCCTTGGATAAATTCCCGAAAATCCTCACTTTCATACCTGCACCACATTCTCGCTTTCAGAGTCCAATGCACTGGTGGCCTCGTCCAAGAGCAGAATTTTTGGCTGAGTTGCCACCGCTCGAGCGATGGCAATCCTCTGCTTCTGTCCTCCCGAAAGTGAGACTCCTCCAGATCCAATTATAGTGTCGTAGCCCTTAAAAGCTTTCTTTTATTAACGATAGTGCAGACAACTGCTGAGGGCTCACTTTGTCCAGTTTCATGATGAAATCGTGAGCATTCGCTATCCGAGCAGCTTCTTCGGCTTGTTCGTCGGTGATTGACCGGCCAAGCACTATGTTCTCGCGAATTGTGCCTTTGAAAAGACAAGGCTCTTGCTGGACAATGCCGATCATCTGAAAACTGGCATGGCTATGTAAGACGAGGTCGCCGTTGAGATTAGGATGGTACCTTTCTCAGATCACTCGTTTTAATCGATCGAATCTCCTGACCATCAAGGAGAGCTGATCCTCTGTCACAGTCGTAAAGTCGAGTCAATAGGCCGATCTGAATTGAAAATCACTAAATTCTCGAAAAACTATTTAAACAAGCCAACGAGTAGCTATGTAAACACATGAACAATGTGTCAAACGAACACTGGTGCTTTTGCCACTGCCGCTTTTACCTACGAACGCGATCGTCTCTCCAGGTTCAGCTACCCAACTGAGACCTTGCAGTATGGGTGTTTCTCTAAAGAAATAGAAATTCTCTATGACTTCTTTGTCACAGCGACTTTTAATTCACCTGGTTGGATATTTGAAATAAACGTCTCTGAATTCCAATCGACCTTTGCACGCCTTTAATCCTTTTCCTGCCTTGGAAACGACTTCCTGAGCCTGGAAAACATCGATGATGACCACAAGATCCTGAGCTTGCTGCGCAAACATGAAATTTTTTCCGAGCTCCAGTCGAAGCTGCCCTAAAGGAGATAGAAGACAGTAATGGAAGGAATTTCTGGCTAACAAACGAAATTGCAGAAAAAAACAAAGTAAAAGTGAAAAGTAAAAGACAGCCTAAAAGTGAAAATCCTATGTGTGCTCTGGTGATTTCGGAAGACTTTAATTACCAAAGCGGCAATTTAATTTACTTGGTCAATCGTTTCATAAATGATGGCTGCAGCTATTCTCGCCTTTATAATGGCCATCATATGGGGGCCGAGTAGTCCGAAAAAGTAGGAGCCTAAAAGGCGAATGGGTACGATACGGGGATTTGGTAGTTTCTGGTAGGAATTTCCTTCACTTTTGCTAACCTCACCTAACAAAACTGTAGAAGCCACAATGAATATCGTTCCAGGCTCGGCAGTGATGCCATTATAATAGCTTAGAATACCATATCTGGAGAAAACATAATATATGATTTAATGCTAATGTCAACATTTCGATTGAAATGGATTTTCCCCGAGAAACGACTACACACAGGAAAGCAGCTGCGTAGAAAATATACATCTGAAAGAACATGAATCCTTCGCAGAATCCGTTGATGAAGCTATATCGAATAGCAAATGATACTCCTCGCCTCAGTTGCTTCTCATATTTCTGAAACATCCAGAAGTCAAGTTCATTATTTTTTCGACCAATAATTCCTTATTTGTTGGGAGCGAATGTTGATAAAGTTGGTATACAGACGTGGAATTCAACATAATTAGCCTTTTTCTAGCCAACTTGGAACAGTGAGCAATTCCCGAGACGGGTATGTCTACACTTTTTTGAAAGTCAAAGTCTCTTTTTTTCAAATGGGCTGCTTGCCAGTAACTGGGGCTAGCTACAGCTTTTAAATAGAACCAAATGCGAAGCGCAACGTAAGATAAAGTAGTCCGCGGCCTATACAAAATCGGTCTTGTAATAACTTACTTCAACCATATGCTTTTGTCCGTTGCAAGCTGCGACTGTTTTGACGTTCATGATGGCTTCTTCAGCTATTGCACCAGCTTCGCCGGAAACTGACATCATACCCTGCATTGAGGGTGAAGAGAGCTGGAACAGTCCGACAGAGGAAATCCGACAAATGCTTTATAAACCTGAGCGGCCATCTGAGGACGGTCATTACTATTGCATCTCGAAAGCCTCTCCGAATGCAAGTAACTGGAAGGAGATTGGCGAGCTGCTTCACATGCATAGCTGGGGCTCACCTTCACTTCGTTCCTCTAACTTATGCGTCTTCTTTAATTTTAAGACGAACTGCAATAGCCGAGGTGCAATAGCAACGTCACACCGTATCCTTTTGTCTTCAGAATTCAGAACGTCTTCCAGATCTTCGCTTACCCTTGACATGATAGCCATAGTTATGGCGTTTACAGGTCCGTCCCAAATGCACACCAGAGTAATACGCCAGTCGTAGTAAAAAGCAAAAGCGGCGCTGGCGATGAACACTGTCATTCCTCTTGTTAGCATTCCAATCTTGTCACTGATTCCTTCTTCAATTTGAGCTATGTTCCTGGAAAAGCATCCTTTCTTATTCTCGACTAATTTTGATTCAACTCTTTTCTAGTCAAGAGAGTGAGCCTTTCAAGGGGAGCCTATGAGATCAGATTTTCTTTCCATTGGTAGATTACCCCGCTTCCCTCCCCCATCTCGCTTCTACTCAAGTTTGGCAAACTCCAAATGAAAAAGAGTCATATGATTCAGAAACCCTTCTCACCGATTTGGCCTCTCAGTAGCTTTCCGGTCTGGGTCAATCGCTCGCTAGAACCTACCAGGGAAGGATCCCAAGTCGAAGTGGCCATTTGAAATGAGATCTTTACTGCTAGACGTATTTTCGGATGCTGATCTCAAATCTGCTTTCCACATTTGCCAAGCGATTTTCTGAATAGAATTATGAGATGATTCTAGGGAGGCGCAACATGAGCGAACTTGAATTACATGGATGTGACGAATCTACCAGCGGCGGATCGGAGCAGTGGTAAGGGTGTCGCTTCGTAGTCAGACTAGGGTTCGGGTTTCGTGCGTGGGGGGCGAAAATTTTGTATTGTATTGAATTTTCTCCTTGCAGCATAAAAATTCCTTTGATGTTGATTTTATCGCGTTCTACTACCTTTTGA
>UZAF01016231.1:83806-114015 GCA_900617895.1 Haemonchus placei | reverse complement strand
TGATCGAAAGTTGCTTTCGTCCCTAAGTTTTGCACACCAGTGTATTTTGTTCGATGGCTCTGCCAATTGCTTGCATCTCATAATTAAAGACCTAGATCACGATAATTTCGGGTAATCCAGGTTATGACAAAAAATGGGAAATAAGATGGAAAATAGTGCGATGAAGGTGAAAAATCTGCGTGAATCGGCGTTTCCAGAGCCGAAAAAGGCTTCGAAAGTAGTTAAAAAGGGGGCTGGACGAGATTGAGACCAGGAAAATAAGGAAAAATGGGGCGTTTGAACGAGCCTTTACGTACGTGTGGGTTCTGGTGCGAATAGCTGACTACGGTAAGCAAAATTCATTTACTTCCAAGCATAAGTTCAAAAAAAACTTTAGTAACGGCAAAATAGCTCACCTTTTTTAACTTCTTGGAATAGAAAATTAAAAAAGGGATGGCAGCACTAAAAAGAGTAACAGAAAATGAAAGAACAGGAAAAAAAACATCGCCTCGTCACTCGGCGAACAGCTGATTGGCATCTTTCATAGTCCACGACCGGTCGCTAGCGACCGGTCGTGGACTATGAAAGATGCCACTGTGTGTGGGTCCTCGAACGAATATTGCAATCTGCATCGCCTCGACACTAGTCTGACGCGACATCAATGAAGGGGCGGAAAATCGGGGCGATCCGGATCGTGGCTCCCACTATGCCCTAGCTGTTGAGTTTTGGGGCTCTACAGCGTCCTTCCTGCTACCCTTGGGAGCCACTGGGTATTCCTAGAGGGAGGACTCAGAAACCATTTTTATCGTGAACTGTGCCTTTGATCGACTCCAGAAAACGGCTTGAGAGCTGAATATTGGGAGTAAAGGGAAGGAGTGAATTGAGCGAGTTGAGAGAATATCGCTCTTCACCATGTCGGCCTACACCACAAACGGTAATTCGCAGCTTCAGAACCCCTTTCGAGCGCAATGGACCCAAAGTCACCTAAATGACAGTTATACAACGAAATAGACCCCATCACCTTCAATCGAGAATTCCGCTTGTCTAACGTAGCTGTTGTTCCGAAATTCTCCACGGGATCGGACCATCTATCTGTGCTAAATACTGTTTCCTGATATCAGAGAGAGAACTCTAAAGTTGAGGAAATAAACTCCTGAAGCAATGGAAACATTTCTATGCCTATGTGTGCTTATGGGAACAATCTGTTATCGAGGATATAGCCTGTTTGTCGAACGTCTTTGCTGAGACGATTCCCTTACGAAACAATTACTGCATCTCAAAGACCAATAGTAAATGTCATCCACCTCGTTCTCGGACCTCTTTACCAACCACGTGTACCTGGCTATTTACCAGCCCCAAACGGATACGTCTTTCCTTTAGTTTTTCCTTGCACAGCTCGAAACACGTCGATGATATATTGAGCTCTTGAGTACTGGGCCGAGAACCGATAGAATTTTCCTCAAGCAGTCCTTATGGGAATCCAAAGTACTGGAAAATTAGAAAGACTATGTCGCTGTACAACAATGGAGACTTAGATAATACTGGCAACTATAATCTAATCTGCATGCTGTCTGTAACCTAAAGACTCTCACATGAGTCCTGAACTGGACTGGCCGAAATTGGATAGTAAAACCGTCAAAGCAAGCAGGGTGTGGTTGGATTTTCATACTATTATCATATCCGCATTTTTAAAAACTCAAAAAAGTATAGCGAGAATCACCTTGTATCTTACATTTTCGGTTTCAGGGAGGTCTTTGATATTGTCGAGACAGCAACGGTAATTCAAGTCTCGAGCGACGAGGGTGATCTTACTCATTGTATTTATTATATGGGGACGCATTGTGCGCTCAACAACAGCATAACGTCCAGGATCTCGCCATTCTACTGGGATGTCATGCTCAACATGGAAACAGGGGTCTCACAAGGCGTTACCATCTCCCCAAAGTCTTCAGTTCCCCGCTTGGAAACGTGCGTGTCCTGGAATAGGAAAGCATGGGAGTGAAAGTCGACCTCGCTACTTACACCACCTCCTGCAGATATCGCGCCTGCAGGCAGTACTTATAACACAAAACACCGAAGTGGCGAAAAGAATGCTGTTGAATTAGACGACACTTGTGAAAGGATTGACATGTAACAGTACCTAAGGAGCTTATCTGATGCTCTGGCTACAGTAGCGGTCAAAAATCTTCGATTAAACGCTTTTTTAATTGTCAGTTACGGTGTCAGGTAACCAACAGGGAGTGAAATGATTTATCCATAGAACTCAAACATTTATATACTCTATCATTGTCTATCATTCCTATCCCGCTAATCCTTCTTCATTCCTCATTTCTACACACCCTCTCTTATACTCCCTCACAACGGAGAGGACCAAGGGCCTCCTGCTTATGCCAAACAGTCGAACGCAACATGCAGAAAAACAAACGCCAACCGGACACGTGCAATTTCATTCTGACTGTTGCGCCGAGGCGATTACTGAGTGGATGGGTCCCTCGAAACAAACGAACACCAAAACAGTCGCTTGTGCATAGATCCCTTATTCACGGAAAATTTGAAAAAGTCATAGCATGGCTCTTGTCTCACAAGCAAGGAAGGTCCATTGAACTACATTAGCTCGTGGCCAAAACGAGGGAGGCTTCACTCCGCTTGAGCAAGTCGATGATCAACGTGTCGACAATTGTTAGGGAAGATGGTGAAGGCGCGATCATCGTGAAGTGAAAATTAAGAGCTGTTTTCCCAGAGACCTGATATTTGTCAATAGCTACACTCCACACTCAACCGCAAACTTGAAATATCCGAAAATAGTTGCACTCCTTGATGACTGCTCCTCTTGGAACATGGAAACCGCATTGCACATCGTAAGGGTCATAGAAAAACTGTCAGCATAACCTTGAATTCTGAGAGCATAGGACAAGAGTGTTCTGATCTTGCCTCATGTTTGACACGACACTCGGTGGAGTGTTCTCAAAAACCTGTACTATTTGAAATATGTTCGCGTATAGACTTCATTCCACAACTAAAAATCAATACATCTATCGCTCGACAGTATGAGTCACTGTAAAAATCGACATAACCGCTTTCCATCACACAGAACAGCTAAACCAAATTAGGGAATGATATTAGGAGACGTTTGCAAGAAAAACTTAAAATTTGGTTTGCTCGAATCCATCAGCTGACGAAGTCTGAATTAGAAACTCACCTTACTTTTAGATCGCAGTACTGAATCTCCTTCTAAGACATTTTGAAGACATACTATTTGGGAACATTCCAGAATAGAACTAGATGGAAATCAAAAAATTACCTTTCTTTCCTCACAACAACATCTCCAGGGGTTGAGGACTGGAAACGATTGAAATCTACATCTCTTGAAGTTGAGCGAAGGACGATGGTAAATCCACCAAGAGGATCTCGAATGAATTTGAGCGAAATGTAACATGCTAAATGAGCATAAAGCAAGTAACTAACGAAACAGTCTACTTGAAAGAAAAATTCGCGCAAATCCAACTAATTTAAACTCACACAGAGCTAATAAAACAGCTGTCGCTGCATCATATAGTCAGAATTACTCAATCTGTTCGAGAGACTCGTACGAACTACAAATTACGGATGCAAAAGAGCTATTACTGCCTTGGTTGCTACATATCGCTAACGGATTACATTAACAAAGGGATACTTGGTCGCAGTGGCCATTCGAGATGAAATGTATACCTTCGTAGGTATTTTCGAACGCTAATCTCAAAACTTCAAATCTATTGGACGATAATGGAAACAAAGTGGAATTATTATCCTTCTGTGTCATTATACCACTGAGTAGAACTGCTTGCTGAACCACACAGTTACTCTACGCGGTAACAGTGGCGCCAAAACATTCATGCCATACCTATGAATCCTCGTCCTGTCGGCCACCGTTGTGCAGTGGGGTAAGTGTCCGATTCGGTTATCAGCTGGACACATGGTGGTAATGTAGGGGAGGAACGATTCCATAACTTTGTCCTCAGAATCGTTCAGCAGATTCGAACAGTGGATTCGAAACCAGTGTTCGAAAACACCAACGAAGGTATACACTTCATCTCAAATGGCTACTGCATTGCAAAAGTATCCTGTCCTCAAGCTAAGTCTCGACGTACACTCAGAATTCTCCTCCACAGTTGAACATTGACTAACCCGTTTCCATATTACATGCAGTTCGCCAAGAAGAGCACCGCTTTCGACAACCACAACGCTTGATCTCATCGCGAGCTGTAAGGTCCATATTTTCACTTGACCACAACGACGGAGAAACCACTTTCACGCTGTAAAACCACACAAGTGACAGCCTTTCACCCTTGGATAGTACATTGAGTAATACTCCGACTTATTAAAAAAAGTTTCGCTGCGACAGTTTACAGACGCTAAAGAGGGCGTCATAACTTCCTCCCGAAAAACGCGTCGCGCTCTCAGAAGCGTGCGTCCGACCAACAGCGGCTCTAGCCACTTGTTGAATACACTGGCGCGTGATCCATTGGCGTCCAGTGTTGTTAACACATAGCCAGCAACACCGTCGGTCGGACGCACGCTCTGACGCGCGCTCGGAGGGCACATTGGTGAACTTTGAAAGCAGCAGGGTAATTGCGGTAACTAATAAAGAATCAGCAAAAGGCATAGCTATGGCGCGTAATGGCGAAATGCTGCCCATATCTGCAGCTAGAGTGAAGGAGGAACAAGAAATAAGTATAAAGGCAAGATTGGAAAGGCGAGAGTAGTCTGGTGTTCTTTACAACGAAAACAGGAATCAAGAAGAAAATCAAAAATAGGAAAGCATTGCCGAAAAAAAGAGATTAAATCAAGTGACTTGATGAACCATCACGCAAAAGAATTTGACTAAATGAAGGCCAAAGAAGTTAAAGCTGATGTTTTTTATTATCCTTTTTGGAGGTTTGAAGTGATCTCCTGCTGATAATTGCAAGGACCTCAGCAAAACTTCTGAAATCAAAGAGGATAGGCTGCTCACCATACATCGGCACTACAGTGTCCCAGTGCTTCGTGTACAAAGCGAAAGACCGTTCTGAGCTCTCCTCGACGAAGGACATGCCGGTGAACACCAGCAGCTCTGCCCTGGAGCAGCTCATCACTCTTGTCCAAAAAGAACGTACTACATTTTCTTCTGAAGGTAGAATCCATCAGAACATGCACTGCTGATGATAACTGTAGTGAACGACCTGAATTCACTTCTCGCAGCAACCGCATCCGTCGTTGACTTGATGAAAGATGGATAATCCTTTGTCTTTAAATATGTTACAATGGCATCAAACATCGAATCGCCCTCGTGTGACGGCAGAAAGTTAGCCTTAACAGATGCTGAGAGCCCTGCATTAAAATAAGTTCAGAAATTCTCTAGACAGCTGTGTGTAAGTGGGATTTAGTTCGATTTAACGCATTGTATAATATAAACTGATCCGGTGAAGGGACGACTGAGCAAAATCCATTACAATAAAAGCGCTGTGACTGAATGGTAATCGGTGGGAAATCGTGATTATGAATTCCTCATGCGGACCATAAAATCAAAATTACAAAGAAAGTAAATGAGGAAAATATAGAAATGAGGAATTATTAACATCGCAACACCAAGCACGATCACAGGCATACGTAGGGATTCGAATCTCAGCTTGATACTCGCCGAAGCCCATTAAGCCTTATACTCCTGAAAGTCGGGTTAAGCCACAGTCCACTATAATCTTGGGTTACATAATTTTGTACGAGCAATGGTAGTGATTGTTCAAATTAATGAAAAAGTGGCGAAGAAAATGCGAAAATCGGCGTATCTAGAGAAACATAAGGTTTCAAAAAAGGAGTAAAATTAGGGGTTGAACGTGAAAGTTACGAAAAAGGCCGCATGGAGGGGAGATTTCAACCAGCTGTTTGAACGCGCGCGTAACTGCGTACAGCTGGCTGCAATACGCTGCCTGCGTACAAGATATGGGTCCCGGTGCGAATGGTGCAATTCTACAGCTTCTACAACGCTTAGCAACTCATCCGCCTTGGGTGTGTACGTCGGCTAAGCCGGCTTTGGTGGCCTTTGTTATGCCCTATCTTGACTGTTTTTCGACCCGACAGCGCCCCTTAGGCTATTCTCGAGGGTCACAGGTTCACCCTAGGGAGAAATCTCGGACACCATTTCTAATATGGATTGTGTCTTTGACTGGAACCACGCTCATCTGAAAACGCAGACTTATTCACAGTTTTTCCAACGCATATCATTGGTAAGTCATTACCTATTCATAACGCTACTATTCTGAGTGGAAATCGGAAGCGGGGCGGGTATCTCAAAACGAGAGATGAACGCAAAAGATTTTATCATTATCCTCTCTGCTGGCTACTCCATTCTCGAATTCACTCAACCGAATGATAGGCAAACGAAAGAGCATACCATATAAATCATTAATTAATGGGATACTTTTCACTTGAAAATGGTGTTGTTTCAAGTTTCATCCAATGTTCCTTGTCCAAAAATGGCTGAGCTGTAGATGATAGAAGCAGCTAATATCAATGATGTGTTGCCAAATTCTCCATTAAGATTCTTGCGCAAATGATGCAATTCTAGCACTTACGGTATTGTGCGACACAACTGGGAAAACTCACTTCAACAGACATTACAGCTGGTGTACTGACATCCTTGGCTGACATATGGGTAGCAGATTCGCCTAGAAGGAATTCGAATTTACTGCGCCTCAGCGGTACTAGCCTGCACTGGACAAAAATACAGAATAGGTGAAATAATATGGGCAACATTACAATATCAAGACTTACTGCTGACAGATGCATGTGATCCACTGGTGATGTCGAATGGAACAGCCATGATCTGAAAGGCAATTCAAAAGGGGAAAACGATAATCCACACTAGGATTTCAAACCAAAGAGAGGAGTCACAGAGGATGACTGGGAAGACGTGAGGAAAGAACGCGTAGATCGTGGCTCTCACCGATTACCACACAGCTAAAGAAGCTTTGGAAACGAGATATAATGATAATGAACACCAAAAAAAATACTTCTAGATAAGGTAGCGCCGAAACAAGCCATTAACACCCCCTCAGAATGAGAAAGTTTTGTCCGGGAACTCGTTAACTACAGTAATCCGGCTATGGGTCCTGGCTAGAACGCCTCACAATGATGCAACACGGCCATACTATCCCGAACCCTATCCCTACTGACTGCGTTCATAATTCGACGTGCGTGTCGGCACGCAGGTGGAAACGCAGGTACAACATTGCGTGCGGCGTGCGGGCGGCTATGCGACGGCGGCGTTATCCAACTGTGTGACATCAGTGGGTACCGGTCGATACCGCAAATCGAGGATGACTGCTGTCACACAGTTGGATAGCGCCGCCGTCGCATAGACGCTCGCACACCGCACGCAATGTTCTACCTTCGTGCCGGCCCGACACGCACGCCGAAGTATGGAAGCAGCCACTCTAGCAAGTATGCTCGCCACACTGCCCGACATAATTTTGGTTCTTGTTCCTCTTGAATGGTTGCCTTAAAAAGAACAAACAATAAGAGTGGGACCTAGTGGCTGCTTTCAGACTTCAACGACCGACCGACCCGACCTACGGTGCTCGATGGCCACGTGGGGACAACACTGGCTAGTTGAACGCAATCTGACCAGCGTTGTCGACACGAGGCCAGCAGCGGCGTCGGTAGGAGAACTTTGAAAGAAGCTATAGGGGTGTGGAGAGTCGGCTGCACGCAGCTTGAATGGAAGATGCTAAGCCCATATGTAAATATCGGAACATTGACTGTATCGCAGGCGAAATGCGGGGTTGACAGCAAAAAGCGCCCGTCACTTATGCGACAGCGTACTCCAAATGTGGTCTGTGATAGGCAGAGTTGACCCGACTGGTTGCTTTCGGACTTCAACGATCGACCGACTGACCGACCGACAGCCACGTGGTGGCGACTTTGAACAGATTGCGTTCAACTGGCCAGTGTTGTCACCACGTGGTCATTGAGCGCCGTCGGCCGGTCGGCCGGTCGGTCGGTCGGTTGGTCGGTCGGTCGTTTAAGTCTGAAAGCATCCACTAGGTCCCCTTCTTATTGTTTGATCTTTTTGAACCGCCGTTCGAGGGGAATAAAAACCTATATGTCGGTGTATCCAGCTACCAGAGGAAAAGACAGGGCTAATAAGTACACATCATGATACAAAGCGACAATAAGTTACAAAGAGGTCATATGGTCGAGCAGTCGTGGGGTTCCATGAAGTCGTTTGTCGGGCAGCAGCGCAGAGCGGAAGACGTCCTGAGCAAAAAGCCATCAGTGCGAGTGGCCGTTTGTCGTCCTGCCATCGCTTGTGATTGACAATAAGAATATGCTCACCCTTAAAGGCGCAGTTCACGATATTTGTGGGTAATCCAGATTATGACGAAAATTGGAAGATAAGATGGAAAATAGTGCGATGAAGGCGAAGGAACTGCGTGAATCGGTGTATTCAAGAAGAAAAAAAAAGCTTCGAAAAATCGTTTAAAAGGGGGTTGGACGAGAATGAGACTAGAAGAATAAAGAACAGTGGGGCGTTTGGACGAGCTATACAGTGTGGGTCATTGCGTACGTGTGGGTCCTGGTGCAAATAACTGACTACGGTAAGCATAAATTCATTCATTTATAAGCATAGGTAAACAAAAAACCCTCGAAACAACAAGAATAACTCACCTTTTTAGTCTATTGGGGTAGGAAATTGAATAAGGGATTGCGGTACAAAAAGAATAACAGAGAAGAAAAGAATGGGAGAAAACGTCGCCTCATCACTTGCCTGACGTAACATCGATCGAGGGGCGGGAAGGCCGCGCGAGCTGGGAACAGGGCTTCCACTATGCCCTAAAAGTTGAGTGTTTGGGCGCGAGAGGATCCTTTCTATTACCCTTAAGGGCCACTGAGTATTCCCGAAGGAGGGACTCGGTAGCCCTTTCTTTCGTGAACTGTGCGTTTGAGAAAGAGGAGTGTAATCGAAGAGGTCTTGGGTGCGCTTCGTAGCGCACGTCCGTCGAAACTAGGTCACGCCGCAGGCGCTGCATGCGGCGGGTCATCCGCAGTTGCTTGTGGAGCGTACGATATGCGCTTGGTCCACGGCAGTGACTGCTTTCATAGTCCGCGATTAGGCCCGCGAGCGAGCGAGTGATGGGGGACTACTCGTCCAGCGGTATCGACCAAGATTCAATTGCAAACAAGGGGCAAGCGCTGCCCCCGTCGCTCGCGTGGTATACATCTCACGCCTCTGAACCGTGCTCAGTCGCATGTTGAGACAGGAGTTGTTGTGGAGCTTCATAAAATATTACCATAGCAATAGACTGTGAAGGGGCATTAAGTACGAGTAACCGGCGAATGATGTCCTGACAACATTCCTCCTCATCCCCGTAACGGTGAAAGCGGCCCATGGAAATCTGCGATCTTTCTATTATGTTAGTGCGCACCAACGGTAGATCGTGATCGGGTAGTCGGATTAGTTTAGTAATAAGACATCGCTCGCGAGCTCGAGTCCCACTTTTAAGAGTCCCCTTGCATAACGATGTATTTACAACAGGTGGGCGACAGGCAGAGCGTTCAGCGAAAGATAAGCTCTAAAGGTTGTATTAAAGGCACTGTTAACGACTAAATGGTTTCGAAGATATGCACATGGTTAGAATTCTGAGCCCCCTCTGATAACATTTGTGCAGGAATTAGGTCGGAAAACGGCTGGATAGGGCACAATAAGGCCAGGAACAGTGGGGGACGCGATGCCTCCGCCCCTCGTTAGGCTGACTACGTGTTAAAATTGTCATTCACCACGTTCGCACTGGAGCGAAGCTGGTGAAAAATCGATACGCAGATTGGCAAATAGCCAGGAATGATCAGCTGGTCGACCGCCTCGTACAGGAGCTAGTATTCAACTGTTATTTCTATTTTATGTTTGTATTTCTATTGTTTTTTTTGTTATGAATTTTTTACGGTAGCATTCNAATTTATTGAAGATTTTAACATATTTTGTGTAGATTATTGCATGCAAATGTTTTTTTATTTAAGAAACTCCGTTAAATTCGATGTGTTGTCTGTATTGCAGACACTGCGTCGCCTTCGTGCATTCTCGCTCGAACACTCCCTAACCGCCGTTTTCCAATGTGAAAGATGTCCAACCCCACTTTCTAGCACTTTTTTTGTCCCTATGTAATACTTTTTGTTGCTCGTTTTTTTTTGCGCTTTTTCGTTGTTATCGCTTTATTCTGAAGTAGTTCTACCTATTACCGTCAAAAAAAGGGTACCCTTACTTCTTTGTTAACAGTGCCTTTAAGCGGGACTGTTCGAATATGGCTGCGCAGAATACGTCCATAGATCCCCTTAAACCTAGTAGGGCAGCTCGAAGTGAAGGGCACATGAGGTTCCATTTAGTGCGAGTTGTCAGTTTTTATTGCGTTGTCCGAGAAGTTTTCGCACATTTTAACACCCTCGGTTCATCAACTGTTGTACAAAAGATAAAGGTCCTAACTTTATAGAGTTATACGTTTTATGGAAGAGTATGTCTTCCTCTATATTCCTGTTGGGATTCTGTCAAAATCTGTCAAAGTTTTTCAGTACAGGACTCGTGTGAAAATTGTGCATTTCCAGTATCTGAACCTTTTCTTCTACCGCAAGGCCTAGAATGCGTCTCAAGCCGCGAGAAAGATTTGCGACGTTTGGCTAGACAATTTTCTAGAGATACGCGCAGTGCGTGATCGGTTTCCGACACCCAAGCAGAGTGAATTCGCTCTCGAAGATAGGCAACCTTGAAGGAGGCTATCATCAGTTAAAACAACTAAATCAAAGTGTTAACGGAAGTGAATCGGCACAGCACTTCTCGTAGAGTAGGACAGAGGTCTAGTGTTCCGACATCAACCTCATGATCATCTACTGGACCTTGGTTTTGTAAAGTGCCTTGATGTCGGGATACCTTACGAAATGAACGAGCGCAATGTGATGGACCGCGCCTCCATGTGCGACTCTTTGTCAGACAAAATAAAAACGAGCTGTTTCTAAAGCGCATGAGCACGAGAGACGAAAATTGGATTGTGTACAGCAATAAGAAGCGGAAGCGATCGTGGAGCCCCTCTAGTGAGCCGTCACAGACCGCTGCAAAGTCAAAATCTAGGTGCGGAAGATAATGCTGTGATGCTGATGGGCTTGGAGGGAAACCGTAATCATGAGCTGTTGTCGCATAACCAAACGATAACTTCTGAAAGGCACTATACCTTGCTTGACAATTTGGAGGCAGCGATAGGCCAGAAGTGGCCCGAACTGACCAATCGTGAGGGCGTTGTCTTCCAACAGGATATCTCCAGACCACATGTTTTTTGGCCACTCGTCAAAAATTGCTGGAGCTTGAGGGGGATGTCTTGTCACATCCACCATATAGTCCGGACATAGCACCATTAGAATACCACTTGTTTAGGTTTCTGTAAAATTCTTTGAATGGAAAATCGTTCAGTCCGCTGGAGGGCTGCAGTAAGCACCTGAGAGGGTTTTTCGGTCTTAAGCCTGGAACCTTCTATGAAATGGGGATACTGAAACTTACAGGATGATGGCGAATTCTTACTGAACAGAATGGAGGATATACCGTTTAATCAATGGATTTTTTCTTCTAGGAATTTTTACTCAAAGATGAATCAAAAATCGGCGGAGACTTTTCAGACAATCTAATATTTCTCAAGCGTAAGGGAATCGCGCGGCGATGGAGAGGAAATTAGGTTCGGGAACGTGGAACACTCCGTCAACAACCACCATCGTGCAGTCAGTTAAGAGCTCATAAAACAGTTAACCCTTAGATGTTGAGGTAAGAAGTGAGATATTGCAGACGGGAATCGGACGTAACCGAATAATCTTCACTGCTTCTTCGCTGGCGTCTGAATTCTATCTTTCCGCCATCTTGTATTCTTCTCGGTCTTCATCTGAAAGGTGGAGATAGGCTTCGGGACGGAATAGCAAAGTCTCAAACAACTATCGTTCTTCCTTGAATTCCCAGACTCCACAATCTTCTTCTCGATGTTATTGACGTACTTATTGAGGCGAGTAAGGAAAATGCCTGTGAATTCACTGTACTTGGACCAGTTTCCGTTTCGTCTCTTCATGGAAGACGCAATCTCGATGCTCACTTATGTTTCTCAAGTAACGTGGTAGAGAAGTAGACTTAAACGAGGTCACCCTCTCCCAAGGGGCATAGTAATCAATGGCAGTGTGCAGTACTTTCAATAACAACTCATACTTCTCATTGACACTACCACAGCTCTCAAGTAAGTCAACCCAGTGTATGCGAAAAAGATCACTTCGTAAAGCTTCAAAGTCACATGCAGAATATACTCTCCGAAAAGTACTTAATGCATTGCTGTCATACCCGAAGATTTCAAAAGTGATGCTGCTATGATCACTGCACCCAACGAGAGAAAGTATTCTTAGACTGCTGACTAGATCAGCCTTGCTGCTAAGGACTGTGATACATTTCCGGAATGTCAAAATCTCCAACAATCACTGTTTGAAGCTTACAAGCAATGAGGTCACTCAGTACCTTAATTAACTGCTTAGTATTTATGACGGCACATGATGGCGTCCTGTACACTACTATAGTCCTTAAACTTGAACTCTCGCTCAGGACGTCGACATAAAGTATCTCATATGCATCCTTCACAGACTCCTTGAAAACTGGAGCCATGGAAAGTCTAGAAAGAACGAGAAGCATCACTCCCCCACCTGTTTTTCTTTTACGGTCACACCACTGAAAGACGTAGTCCACACACATTTTCCCCAAGATTGGAGGGATAATATGACTGGGTTTGAGCCAAGTTTCACAATAGGTATCATACCTGTTGAACAGTACGGATTCCACAGAGATCGAGTTCTTTGCGATTGACCTCACATTCGAGTAGAAAAAACTGAGGCTCTTCAACTCAGTCAGAGGAGAAAAATTAATTTCTCTGAGCAGAGCGAGAGGTGGAGGAAGCATCGTTGTTCCTCGCCTTATCCCTGAGTGAGCTATGATCGCCTACTGTGGGAGATCTGTGCTCTCCTTCTTTACTACCCTGACGAAGTGCCCGTCGTCACTCGCGTTCCTCTCTAGTAAGGGACTCCCTAAGGAAGATCCCACGATGAGGGAAATAGCGAAGACGAGCCGCTCTCTTCAATATCATTCGTTGGAGCAATCGCGGTGGAAGAACAGCTTTCAGTAATCTGTTTCTGTCTTGCTGGTTTTCCCATCCTATATACAGATACTGGATTACATTCTACTCCTAGAAAGTCAAATACACTGCAAACACGATAAAAATCCGATGACAATCTCTCTCTCAAATTAGTAGATTTAGATTCAGGAATGCCATTGATTACAATAGAACACAGCCTTTCAACTTCACGAAATGGTAAGGGAGAGTTAATAATGTTACGATACTAAATCTTGGAGAAATGGTGAGTGATGGGTAAATGTACACCCTCTCTTGTCATCTACCATAAATGGCAAGACCGCTTCCTCTGAAGGAAATTTGCTTCGACGAAGCTCGTCCACTGTCCTCAAACACCGTCATTGTTCTGGACTGCCGTCAGAGCAATCCTCCTTGATATTTCAGGAGACGGAAATGGTTATCTCTACCCATTCCATCCACTACCTGCTACGCAAGAGCCACTTCAAGAGGAGGACGCTCTGCAAATATCCCACACTCCATGACTAGGCAGAAGCGTCGAGTGCGAGTCAGTGTGTGTTAGAAGCTCGTCGAGTGTGGGCGAACGTCGACATCAACCGACTTCATTATTGCTCAGGATGGAAACCATATCAAATGAAAATTTACATAGGAAGTCGCAATGCCTACCAGTGGACATAAAGCGACAGCCCGCTACAAAGTGAGGCGCTCACGCCAAGGAAGACATGAGCCCACTATTCTTCTGCTGAACAGGGTGTTTTACCACCAGCGTGTACTAGATCCTACCAGCGGGTACTGCAGTGAACCAGAAGTATTCCGAGAACAACTGAAAGATGATGTTTCGAGCCCCCACTTCACACCAATTACAATGAAATTTTGGATGGTGATGGGTAATTTCACATCGATCTGGCACTCCACGTGAGAACGTCGATGAATGAGCTGGAAAATTTTTGGATAATCTAACTACCTATTCCCGACATTCTCGCTTAGACCACAACCCATGACTATGACTGTCATGCTTTCAGTAGCCCACAGATTTGCTTTGAAGGAAAGGATTTAACAATCGTCAGGAAGCCAAGTTTACAGTAGGTGAATGCGGAATGGAATGGACTGCTTCGCGCCCCTTTTCTCTTTTTAGGAATAGTCTCAGTGTCCTGTCCCGTCGAGTGAAGGTACTGCGGCTATGAAGAGCCACTATCGTGATTCCTGATTTAACTTAACTGCTGTAGTCATTTTGTGTTGAACAAACCAGCTGAGTTCTCTCAAAACTTTTAGGACACCCTAAAATTACAACCATGACCACGACTCCAACAGAACCTGTACTTTGTACTGTGCTATGTAACTACTTAGTCCGTGTGCCCTCTCCTTAACCTTCATAGACATGTAGCCTGTCAACTTCTATACGTATATTGCAATAAGCCATATAGCCAACACAGATTCTCGACGGAGGCGGCGTAATCCGTCCATGACTCGTATCTGTGACATCATCGTGTTAATGAAAAATGACAAAGCAGCATATAGCAAATTAAATCGAAAAATAAAGTGTAGTTGGGACTGAAGGCTCATGGCCGGCACTTTGAAGTTTTTAGACACCGAATAAAACTGTTAATTACGTCAAGCAGCTTAATTACGTCGAGCAGCTTTCCTTGTGGATCTTGTGTACACTACGAGTATCCAACTATATGCAACCAGATGCAAATGAAACTCATCCTCGTCCTAACTACCTCAAAACTACAAATGGTCACAACGCTTTTTCAACTCTATAATAAATAAAATTACGAAATGTCTCGGTTCTAACAAATCTGTCTTTTCACATGGAATTTACCTTACCTATAAAGAATAGCCTTTCGATGTTAACCCTTTGACGACAATGGCACCCGGTGGGTGCCACTATGACTGGCACACGAGACATGGGCACCCAATTTTGGGAGCCACCATACTTTCTTGTTCCTTACCAATTGCTGAATACAGTTAGCCAGTGAAAGAATTTTCTCCTGAGACAGCGCCCCCCACCGGTGGGTGCCAGGTGCCAGTCGCGGGGGACGGTCAAGTCGTGCGTCCGAAGGCGAGCGCGGCAAATTGCGCGGCGACATTTATACCTATTCTGACGACTTTAGCGCCTATTATTTGGCCCCAATTTTGAAGTACAGTAGAATAGTAGGTTCAGCTGACCTTACTAATCTACCCTACTTCAAATTTGGGCACCAAGGGTAGGCGCCGGAGTCGTCCAACTTCGCCACGAACTTCGCCGTGCAATTTGCCGCGCGCACCCTCGGACGCACGACTTGACCACACACCCGCCAGTCGCGTGCGAAGGGTATGTGTACATTCGTGCGATTCGAACCGCGCGCGGCAGATTGCGCGGCGAAGTTCGTGGCAATTCGAACGACTCTGGCGCCTGTTGTTGGGACACAAACTTGAAACAGAATAATTAGGTAGAGTCAGCTGATACTACCAATCTACTCTACTAGAAAGTTAGACCCCAATAATAGGCGCTAAAGTCGTCAAAATCGTTATGAATTTCGCCGCGCAATTTGCCGCGCGCAGTCCGAATCGCACGAATGTACCGTTCCCCGCGTGCGGAAGGAGGGGAGCGTGGTCCCATGGGCGCGCCACCTCGAAATCGGCACTGTCGTCAAAGGGTTAATCAATCCCGTCTGAGAGATGGCTCCAGGTATTCGACTTCCATTCAGAATCGTAGTCCTGGAACGAATGCGTATTTGGTCTATACAATGACTTGGTGAACAGCCGGAGTACAAGTCAGTGCTTTCATTCTCCCATATGAGTCTGGTACTAATTAACCGACCCCGGAAGGTGGAAGCCTTAGTTGGCCTAGACGCATATCGATCCGAGATTCGAACCCGTGACTATACCTGTGAGATAGTGCACCTATTGCCACAACACAAACTAGTTCCCTCACCTATCAGCTCACTCGTTTTTTTTTGCGACTGTCTAACTCCTTTTCGTTTTTGTTTCAAAGTGTGAATATTTATCTTTGAAAAAAATCTCGCATCATGGGAACCCGAACACGGCGCAACCTGTTCCCTTTCGCGAGGGCTAATACGCAAGTACGCTGGCGCGTCACTGTTATTTTAGGCGTAGTGCTCCCCTCCAAGCATCTTTTCGAGAACTTTGCTCAGCTTTATAATTCCTGATGTGAATCTACTTGTGAGACGTATAAATTTATGGCACTATTTACTTTTACTGCCGCACTTTGTCGGGAATGAGCTGGATTTCTATCGAATTTTTTTTTTCAAGAAGATGAAATCCTACTAGAAACTTGCCTAGAGGGGTAATTTGAACCGTGGAACACGAATATTGCATCCATTCGTCATGAAAACTTCGTACTTCATACGTAGGGGCAACTTTTCAGCAAGATTGGTGACCCAACTCCGTTTGGCGCCGGCGCCTGCATCTTTATGACGAGTGGATGCGATATTCGTGGTCTATGGGTCAAATTCCCCTTGATAGGCAACTTTCTAGTCGGTTTCATCTTCTTGAAAAAAATTCGTTAGAAATCCAGCCCGTTCTCGACAAAGTGGGGCAGCAAAGGGTAAATAGTGCCAAATTTATAAATAAAAACTGAAAAATACCAAAACAAAAAACAAAACCTAGAGAATTTCCAAGCAGTCTCAACCGTCGACAGTTATCAATCAACTATATTCATTACGTGAACATCATCGATATTTCATAAATGAAATCGACCCATAAAAATAGTATTAATCAAAACAAACAAAATTGCAATCAAACATGTGTGCGTTTTGGCATTTTTAGTCATGGCTTAATTGCTTTAGACATGTAATTGTAATTTACAACAAGTACTTACCATTGGATATTGATCATTATTATCATGATCACTTCTTCAACCTCAAGAATTTCTCATTCGTGCACGAAAATTCTAGGACTATGGATTCACATGGTGAAGGAAACATGGACGAACAGAAGCGGAAAATAATACTATACCTCCTGTAAGTAGCCAAAACGCACACATTTTGTACTGCCAGGGCGGACAGAAAATAAGCAAACAGCAGTAGAAATGAAGCATCAATCAAAGTGGAAATCATGTAGATGCGGATACTAAATTATGTAGATATTCTGGTAATAACACATGAAGTGATGTATGATAGAAATTAAAACAACATTTTCGCGCAACTACCATTACTTAACATCTCCTAGAAGGCCACAATAACTTGTCACCAAATGATTACATAGACTAGAACACCGAAGTGCCCAGCTTCATTACTGGTTTTGTAATTGAGATCCGAGTTGACCCTTCCATCGGCCAATATTGCCTCTTTTCTCCAAACAAACTCGACAATGCACATCCACTACTGGATTGTCACCTTCGGCTGAACAATGGAACGAACTGCCACTAGCCTCCATATCTGTCCTACAAAGTGGACAGCAGCGGAACAGTTCAAGCAATTGCCTCCCTTCGACAACGAACATCCTGTCTAACCAAGGTACATCCGATTTGAGAATCTCGTCGAGTGGAAGTGTAGGCGGTGTTAGAGTAATTGTCTCCATCATCTTTTTCGCCTGAAAGTTCGAATTCAAGAAGAATGATCAGAGCCAACCATTTATGTCTTTNTGAAAAACTGTTATCTTTGACATAGGTGCATGCAGAGCATCTATGCTCGTAGGCAGAGCACCTATATCAACTATACTAGCTTATAATTGACTGTTTTTGTCTTTCAACACATGACTGATTTTGTTTGATTAACAAAAAGATGAAAGACTCTTAATGGATAGATTGACTAGAAGACCGCGAAGTGGGCCTGACTTATGACTACATCCGCTATATATGCATGTTTCACAAATCATACACCACGTTGGACTCTCGATAAACCTGAGCATAATTCCTACACAAGATTATTTTACTGAACCGTACCCAAGGTTAAATGCAATTCCATCGGCTAACGTCTTGATGATTTTCGCCTTCTTCTGAGCCGTCCAGGTCAGCAGAGTCTGCCAACCGGCGGGATGACAGGCGCTATATTAGGCTGATCTGAATTCCGCTTAGCCTAACATTTACAGCGACTGTGCGCTAGCCAAAGAAATTTCACTTAACCTCGTGTGCTACGGAATGAATAAACTTGTTATCCTACACACATTTTGCCTTTCTTTTAACTCCGCTCACCCTTTAAGTTCTGATACTTTAGGAAACTTCATTTTCCTTATGCGATCTAGCGCTGCTGAAATAAGAGTCAATGACTTGTGTTGCTAAACGTGAATTGAAGAAAATTGGATTAGTCTAGTAATGTGTATTTGCCACACGTTACTAGACAATTCAAATAAAGATTCAAGTGATCATCTGCTCTTTCATATTTTCAAAAACACGACACCTGTATCACCTGTCGCCCGTTTCATCGATTTTCTCAAACGGCGACCGAAGCATCTTCATTCGCCCCTGTTGCATACCAACTCAGTCAAAAGAACTGTCCTCGCGCGGAAAAACAAGGCATGGCATTTCTTCCGTTCGAAGCTTTCGTGAGGAATCTGACGATCGCCCTCCTTGAGTTTTTTGTCGTCGAAAGGGTCCCAGTCAATACCTCCTTGGTCCAACGCTCACCACAAAATAGCACGACATACCTGGCGTAAGCAACTGCGTCTCTGACTTTAGTTTGACGAGTATTGGAACTCCAAATTCTCCTACGCACTTGCATGAATCAGGAAATAGCATTGTCTTTTAATCCACGTGGCGTTCGACGAAGCCTACTGCATGCTCAGCCTGATCGCAAGAAGTCCGAGCTTCTGTGTCGTATGTCAAAACAGGCAAAAACAGCAATGTAGAGAAGGTAAGTGCGGAGCCGGATGTTCTTTGTCTTCTACCTACTCCCTCGATGCTCTTCATTGCACACCATGCCACTCGTTACTTACTACTCAGCTCGGGGACTAGGTTACTCATCACCGACTTCTTCATCGAGGTACTCAAAGCTAGAGCGTCTGAAATGTCCATTCCGTTAAGCGTAGAAGCAGCATCATTTATCAATCCGTACCCCATAAACTCTTCTTTGTTGGACTATTCGCTAACCGACTTTTCTAGAAGCGTTGCTGAGTCGGCCAAAATTTATTTAACCTGCTCGCTGTTCCGTGTTATAGGCACGATGTCATGTATGAAGCGCATATGGTGGCATAACAATGTAGTGGTCATCGGCATTCTCTCTGTCTTCCTATTCCACATGAGATGCGATTTTCTGGAAGTGAAAGCGGCACTTAAGTTGGGTCAAGACTACATCACTCTGCCGAAAGCCTCTTCAAGTCAACAATTCGTGAAGTTATTGTAGAGCTCACGAAGCATCCTTATAAGCTAAGTAATGAGGCTTTCAAAAACAGTCTTGAAAAACATCCCGCTCCCCCCTCCTGTCCAAATCCCTCACCAACAATCAAAAGCATTGGAAAAAAAAAGGTGCGTGAAAGCATAAGCATCATAGCAGAAGTTTTAACCCATTGACGACCGCGTGGCCCGCCGGCGGGCCACACCATATCGTGCTCATGTAGTATTTATATTAGTTATCAAGTGTTNTCATAATTTTTTTCATGTTTTCAAGTATCAGCTGAGCTCACAGCCTTCTAGAGAATCTTAAGGCATTGTGGTCAAGGAATCATTCATTTCCAACTACAGTTATAAGAGAAATTAAAAGCTAATGCAAGGTCAGTATAAAAGGTACGGTCGCCAATGGGTTAAAGAAATGAAAGAAAACACATTGTAATAGTATTCATTCTGTAAGCGAGACACACTTCTTACCTTACTTGCTGAGTACACCTCTCTTCGCTACGTAAGGAAAGCCGAACCTTACACAAAAAAATTTTCTAGTGTTGCCATCATTCAAGAATTGACCATAATGGAAAGACCGTTATCCCTACCGTTATAGGTGCGTTATGTCGCGGTGTTGTCCTAGAAGGCCTTTCCTTCACTTCACGTTTCACTGGCTCCGAGATGGTTGAAATGAATTCCGTGACCTCGTTCGAGCTGTGAGGTTCTTCGCTGTCCTGAAAAAATACCATATTTATAACCTAAACAAAAAGTTACAAAAACGTTATCTGAGTCCTGCTTACAAGAAAATGTCACTTCAAAAAAAGCCGAACAACGTGGCAAGCGAACCAGACCAATAAACGTTTATCCTTTCCTTTTTGCCTAACAAAAATGTTGTTGTTAGCAGCCACCCACCGAGTAGTACAAATTGGCACTAGTCAAAATTCGTTAGCTTTATAGATCGCTATAGATCACAGCTATATTCCCACCCCATCACTTCCCCGCTCGGGGTTGGAACACTGTAACACCAAAAGAGGAAAAAGATGTGTTTTATCAGTCAATTACACAACAGATCGATATAGCACCGGCTGGCATCTTTCATAGTCCACGACCAGTCGCTCGACTGATCGCGCCACTGGTCGCTCGATCGCTCGCGGAGGCCGCGCTAGTTATAGGTGCCGCCGTGGTCGGTCCCGAGCAGATCGCGCGATCAGTCGAGCGACCAGTCGCTCGCGAGATGAGAGAGGACGAGACGCGAGATGACGACCAATCGCGCGACTGGTCGTGGACTATGAAAGCAGCCGCTATGGGCCAACATTACCGCAGCATGAATCTTAGGACACGTGAATGCTCCATGTCTGAATGGGGCATAGCTGTGAATGGTGTATAATCTGGAAGGCTTCCGGATAGGAGCGTCGATTTAAAGGCAGGGTTCACGATGAAAAGGTTGCTGAATTCTTCCTTTAGGAATACTCAGCGCACCCCATGGGTGGTAGAAAGGAGCGTCTCGCTCCCACAATCTCGGCGCTTAGGGCGTAGTGGAAGCCCCGTTGCTGCCGTAGTTCGCTTTCCCACCTCTCGATCGGTGTCACGTTAGACGAGTGTCGAGACAATACAGATTGCTACTATTCGTTCTAGGATCCACGCACAATCAGCTAATCGCCGAGTGATGAGGCGGATGTTTTTCTCCCATTCTTTTCTCCTCTGTTTTTCTTTTTGCTGCCGCGATCCCTTATTTCATTTCCTACTTGTAGAGGCTGAAAAAGGTGAGCTACTTTTGCTGTTACTAGGGTTTTTTTGTTTATTCATGCTTATAAGTGAATGAATTTTTGCTTACCATTGTCTGTTATTCGCACCAGGACNTGATGAGGCGGATGTTTTTCTCCCATTCTTTTCTCCTCTGTTTTTCTTTTTGCTGCCGCGATCCCTTATTTCATTTCCTACTTGTAGAGGCTGAAAAAGGTGAGCTACTTTTGCTGTTACTAGGGTTTTTTTGTTTATTCATGCTTATAAGTGAATGAATTTTTGCTTACCATTGTCTGTTATTCGCACCAGGACCCACCGCGCAGTGAAACACACTGTTTAGCTCCTCCGGACGCCCCACTCTTCTTCATTTTTCAGGTTCCATTCTCGTCCAGCCCCCTTTTTAACCATTTTTCGAAGCCTTTTTTCACTTTGGAAACGCCGATACACTCAGTTTCTTCACCTCAGTCGCACTAGTTTCGATTTTGTCTTCCATTTTTCATCATAATCCGGATTACCCAAAATTATCGTTAACTGTGCCTTTAAGTTCCTCCTGCCCACTCCGCCATACCAGCCTCGAGTCTATACCTCCCACCTGCCATCAGTGTCCACATAATAACGGCCGATCCTTCTCAAACTAGGACGCTCTAGTCCCAATTGAACGAGTTTCGCGCACTACCGACTCCAGTGGGCGAAGTTCACACCTATCACTTACTATCAGTGCTCCCATTCCGCATCCTTTCAAATGCGAACATTTTAAGTCTATAGGACCAGGAAATCAGGAACACCCAGTATATTTCAATATCAGGAAGGCGGTTCAGTCCAGCCCTCACTTCAGAAAGTGGCAAGCTACATGTTGGATACCCATTTGCCAAAACAGTAACATGAATGGGCCTCATTCCCCTGAACCTGAGGGAGTCCCCAATATGGCACCGTTGGAGAAGCTGTTAAAATCTTAGGGCCAAAACAGATTGCCCAAAAGAAGAATGACTAAGATGACGTACTCTCAACGCATGGACGCTTGCATCGGAAGCATATATAGAAGATCTGCTGATGCAAGCTAAGAAGATCAAGTACGACGTCACGGGACTGTCTGAGACGAGAAGGCATCGCCCGCTGCATGCTGTATTTGAGACTGGAGAAGAACTGTTCCTTGGGTTATGCGACAGCAGAGACGTCGGCGGCAAAGGTGATCTTGTTAATATGCACATGGCCATAACCATCGATCCGTACAAAAGTTTGACAACCCGAATCGGAGGTTTGCGATTAATAAGATCCCAGCTCTAACAATCTTCGTTGCCTACGCACCAACATCAAGCTACGAAGAAGCGGAGTTGGTAGCGTTTTACATGGATCTGAAGAAACTCTACAGTGAAGACCATACATTCTTTGAGGTTCGGTGATTCCAACGCCAAGACTGGCCCAAGAAGACTGGCTGAGGAGCTCCAAATCGGGACTCACGGAATGGGATGGAATGAGCAGGGTGAAAGCTGTCCGAGTTTATCATGTCAACCCACACAATCCATGGTAACTCACAGTTCAGGAGCCTTCCCACGATGAACTTGGGAGTCACCTGATGGACAGTTCCATAACAAAATGAACCTTTTTGAGTGGAGGTTTTACCTGCCATGTCGCTGTTGTTCGAAGTTCTACACGAGATCAGACCTCCGTTTCCTCCGCGCTAGATTCCGTGTCACAGTAAGTGGAGAGAGAGCTATGAGCCAAGAATACAACCAGTCCGTCGAACACCTTCACGCTAGTGCTAGAAAAGCAGAGAGTCTACAAGTAGCCAAGAGACGACTCTCTTTGAAGACTCTTGAGCTGATTCGCTAGCGTGGAATCGCACGAGCTGCAGTCAATCATCAACAAACGTCCAAACTTGCGAAGCTATGCAGAGAAGCGATAAAGGAAGCGAAGCTATGCAGAGAAGCGATAAAGGAATATCTGAAAGAGAGATGGGCAGCAATTACGAAAAGCCGCCGAGGTCGGAAAGAGCATTCGCGAAGCCCGACGGAGTTTCGCCAATTACAAGACCACGACGACTTCCTTCGTCTCCTGACGGAACAGTTACTGCATCTCGAAGGGCAATGGAAAAGGTCATCTACGACTTCTACTCGGATCTCTTCGACGGCCACATCCACCTGCCTTCCGACCAGTTTAGGCAATACGATATCGCTCCTTCGGTTCTCCCTTCCGAAATTCGATATGTCAATGAAGAATGGTTTGGCGCCCGGTCCCCATAGGATTAAACCACAATGTCTAAAGAGTTTTCCACCCCCATTATAGATCGAATCACGACAGCGAGAGTAGAGCGGAGAAAAGGCACTAGACAGTACTTGATAACCACTTAACGACGTACCAATCGAGAAGCATGAGACTTTCCAGAACATACGACCACAGCGTCAGATACCACACTAGAATGAGATTACCTCGTCGCAGTCAGACCTCTTCACGAAGCACTGAAGAGAAGAATGCTATATCTCGTATCCATCTAACGGAGAGAACCACTAGACTGCCGGGGCTCGTGACGAGACAAACGGAGATATTACTGTCTCACGTTCGAGCAAATTGGTCGTCAAAGAACGACAGGCGATAAAATCTTATAGAACTTGAAGAGTTGAGTTTGATGTTACAACAAGAAAAAGGAAGCATGAAATATCGTTTGCCAAGCGATTGCTTTGGGTTCGAAACAGCATGCTCAAAGGTGCAATCGGCTGTATGAGTCGAGTCCAGCCAAGCTTTTTATGCGACAATTTTCTAATCGACTTACAATAACTATGACTTCTGAATCATCGACAGTGTTGGTGGCGGATGAACCTTGTAAAGCAGGTGATGAGACCTTCTCCACGTCTATCTCTCCCGTGCTCTCATACTCTGGTTGCGGGCTCAGTTCTTCTTCTTTCGGAATCTGCGAAACAACGCATCTGTGTAAATTTGTAGATTTTGGTGCAATTTCGTCGTACGAAGCCCGGTTAGAAATTCTTCATCGAAAAATAAAACCACCTTAACAGATTTCAGCTGTCCCGTTGTTCCTACTCTCCTTCCTCCTCTTCTGCCTCTCTTTTTTTCGACACAATATCCGATTGTATCGTTCAAGAAAAGTGTGACACATTTTGCAGTTATCCTCTCTTTGTCCTAAAATCATTACATTAAATTGGACAACATGTGATAATGCCTCCGAAATGTATCCACTCACTTCGAACAACAAAAGCTTATCATTCAGGGCTGCCACAACATCCTCTGTCACCATCTCTTCGCTCATATGCAAGGCGTTCAAGTTAGTATCAAATGGAATATTATCTGTTGTCGGCACCATTTTGGTTAGAAGAGGGGCAGCCTAAAACGTAATCACGTTGCTAATCTGTCGATCTATATCGACGAACACATTTCTTTCGAGCAGCGAAGCCTTAATAAATCAATGAGAGAGAAAACTACTTTTTCGTACACCAAAGTAGTTGGCAATGAGAATATTGAGCAAAATTACCTCTTAAAAGCCCTTAAAATGGTAGGATTAGAAGACAGGGGATAATGACTTATGTAACGCGGAATGAAGCGCTCATTAACTACATTACACATGGTCGAATCATGAAAACAAATGGGGCTCTGGTTTTGCAAAATCAACAATTTGAGGTAACATTTTCAATTTTGTGAAAAGCTCTTGGTTCAGGTAGCATATGTTGATGAAAATCAGGCTCCTGTGCAACTCGTGGCTATTAAATGTTCAATGTTGTGAAAAATGACTGCTTTGTCTCCGGTTGCAGGAAGCAGCATGTACAGTAGCGCTCAAGTCTTCGGTGAAATGCTTTGACGCTTTTTCGTTCATAACTTTTTTCTTAGTGGATCAAATCGCGTGTAATTTGGATATGTTTAACTAGAGCATATTTCACCCTACCCAGCACTATTTGACTGCAAAGCTGCAATATCCACAGGTAGAGCAAGGTGCTTGTTGCGGTAGCAGATTTTGCTGAAACTAAAGTTTTTGACGTCTCCACTTACTCGCACCGGATGAGCTTTTTTCTCATCTATTGTGTTCGGCATTACCGCTCGTACACTTTAGACATGACAAAAAGGAGAGGGATTCTAGAAGGGTCATCATCTGTATTTTCAGTCGATTTTGAGTTCATGTTCTTTGGAATATTTGGAACATGATCGGATTGCAGGTTAATGGTGGTGAATATTCACAATACCCTCCAAATATAGAAATTTGCATGATTAGATCCAGTAGGAAAGGAGTTACGACTGAAAAGTACGGCTGAAGAACTATTTCACCGGAGACTTCTGAGCGCTACTGTATAGGGTGTGCAGTTTGTGAACAACGTGTTGCCTCACACTTTTTTCGGGCTTTTCCATCAAAGTTGAGTTACTCACAGGCACCTTTTACATCTCTGGCAACATTCTCTTGAATGTTTCTCGAATTAAAAGTGAAAAGGGTCATACAATAAATGTGCCAAACCATTGTCAATCGACCAGGTGCGACAACTGCAAATGAAAGCAGAAGTAAGGCGTTCACTTGAACAAATGTTCGAATGTTTGTATAATTTAATCCAGGTGTTTTTTATAGAACTATATACGGGAACTTTTGGTAGAAACGACCCCTTCACATCAGCTTTCAGAGCGAAGAAGGGAGAAAACACTTTCTTATACACTATTGTTAATGCGGATTAGTTTCGACTGTTCAAACATCCCAGAACATGGAAAAGTTTAGTCTTCTCCCTTACCAATTAGTCTCACAAAAAAATAGTCCACTTAGTCTTTCCAAAAATTGGCTTTTCTACAGATATACTTTGACTCCGTTTACAACTACGACAACGCACTAGAGCAAAACAAGTTCGACCCAGTCACCTTAAAATGTTTTAGTTTGACGTTCCTTGGCCCGACAAGGTAAGCTAACCGACGAGTACGTGAGGTATTCCCAGTGAACCGCCACTAGCCAGTCCAAAAAACCGAAGTCCATGCGCTGATTACTATGTCCTAACTCTTACCGCACAGCCAAACGATCACTTCTGAAAGGTACTGTACTCGGTTGGACAACAGTCAAAAGAAGCACCCATTAATGCCAATCATCAGTCAGTCTGTCAATCAACTATTCCTTTTCTTGGAAATGAGCCTGGTTTCACTCAAGCAACACGGATCGGTAAAAAACGAAGAGAAGAGCCCTGCGCCAGCGGGAAAACCGTCTACGCGGTAATATCTTGTTTCTACTTAAAAGCTCCAAATCGCTCCGTCGCTCACAGTAGAAAAAACGATGTCGGCCAGGTGTACAAAACATTAAAAAAACCACAATACAAATTACAAGAAAATTTATCACTCACAGCTTCCAGGTAGTGTTCTTTGCAAATAGTCTTCTGCTTCAGGGAATACGTGCTGTAAGCCTTCTTGGCGGATTCTACGCTCATGTTCTTGTAGTTCATCATGGCCGTTAGCAACACCAAGGCATGTCGACGATTAAATGGCGGTATTTGAGTGCAAGAAAAATCGCGAAATCTTCCACAAACGATGCAGAGGTAGAGTTTCACGTTAGGTGTTGGTGGTTTCTGGAAAAAAAGTTAGCTTCATTGCATGACACAATATTAAAGAGAAAAATATATAGAAAAAAGTAACTTTGCTATATCGGTTTTATTGCTGGTCTGAAGTGGATGTTCTTATACGCAAGATTTTCAAATAATCACGAAACCAATTCATACGCATTAAGCATCCGAAAATGAAAATACCGAAAATTGTTTGAACTGCATACTCGGTTCAATAATGACGAGCATCTTACGTAACAAAGACCTCGAGTTCGATTGAATTATAGACAGCGGAACCCGTAAAATGAACTTCGGGTTTCAAGCAAGCTTTGATGTAATAATACATAGTATTTTGGTTAAGATAAAGATGGACGAAACTGTCCGCAGCAATCTGCACAACAAGCTCACTTGATCGTAAACGAATAAGCCATGTTGAGCATCTATGTCTGCGTCATTGTTATCGGTAGAAACAGTGGAAATCTGAATATGTGGATGAAATTCGTACATTTTTGCAAGACGTCGAGTGTCTAGAGAGCGAGTGCTTAATCTTTTACTTCCTTCGCATTTTAGTCGCTTTAAAGTATTACAGTTCCTAATAGTGTAGCACCACGGGATAGCACTAATCATTACATCAATCAATCAGCATCAAAGCAAGGAACACCATCTAAATGGAAAGATTGCATTATTCCCATTGGGTGGGTCAAGGAGAAGTATGGGAATCGGAAGAGAAAGGTCTTTCCAATATTCAACTTAAATGCACTTCTCCATTTCATGTATCATGAAACAATCACAAATCACTATTACTAATTATTATTACTACTGAGGGCGAAGGTGGTGTGGTGGCAAGTGGCCCACACGCATGGCCACAGGATCGAATCCCGGATCGCTACTCGCCCAGGCCAACCGTGCTCTCCATCTCTTCATAGTCGGTTAAGTAGCGCCAGACCCGTCTGAGAGGATAAAAGCACTGACTTGTACATCGACTGGCGATCGCAATCCATTGTATAGGTCACATACACATTCAACATGTCACACGATTTTGAATGGAAGCCGAATGCGTGGGCGCATCTGTCTATAGAATTGATTAACGTCCCAGGACTTTTCCTTTACTACTCCTGAGGACTGCCCGATTTTCGATCCAAAAATACAGCTTTTAGCTTAACACCGGTTACCAAATAAGATATTCGCTTGGCTCGCGCATTNTAAACGCAGTATCTTCTCGATTTCAAACTATAGCCCGGGTTCAACTTTAGCACGGTGGCGACAAGCCATTTTTTTCTTGGCTTGACAGACATATCATCTTTGTTAAAGACCTGTGAATTCCCAGACAACTCATGGCTATCAATTTGGTTGTTCGTTGCTAATAGATACTTTTGAGCCTAAATTGATTATATAGACGGGAAACAAAAAATAGCACATTAACTTTGAGCGCAAAATTGAGTAACAAATTGATACATCAAAAAGTAATGCATGGATAAACTTACGATAGTATAAAAAAGAGTAAAAAGACTTCTGAGAATAAAATCCTTCACGAATAGAATGAGCCAGTTTCAATGAACGAATATAAGAGTGTCACAAAACCTCACCTCGCACATTGAACTCGCATTTACAAACATTGAAAATATGCAAAAGTTATAAAACTTACATCTCCTTGTCGTGCCCGTTGCTGCGCTCGTTGAATTATTCTTCGAGCATTATCCCTGCCGTATTCACTGGGACAAACTATTTGTTTTACCATCGTTGCTCTTTCTTCTGTTGAGAAGCCTCCTGTAACAAATCACATAGCTATTTATTAGCGTATCCCACATTCATTTGAATTTGCTTTCACTGCTTCTGTGTATTAGGAGGTGCTTGGAATGCTCAGGGTATGCACTGATCCAATGACAAATAAATCCGCCTGCTAACACCCTATCAAATCCCATATGTGCACAGCAAGAAATAATTCAACGGAGAAAAATGTCAGGCTTACCAAACTCTTCAGAAGATATCCTCGCCAGTAATTCGTCTAGTTCCTGCGCGGCCGGTCGGCTTCCAGTAGTACCATCTCTCAGTTCATTGCATTTTCCTATGATGAGACGTCGAGCTGTTGCTTTAGTTGTGAGGCGAGGCTCGCAGAAGTGCGGTCGTTTGGGATTCCGAGGATCGGTAGTGAAGTAGCCGTCAACGATACGGCAAGATGCGACCGGCTTCGTATACCTCCGTGGATCACGACTTTTTAAGGACTTGCAACCACAGCACATGTATAACAATGTGACGCCATCCACCAACTGCAGTTGACAGAACCACTCATAGCAAAGTTCGTGATCATCAGGAAAGATATAAACGGCCACATCACGACCACGTTGCTGTGATGGCACGAAATGTGCCTTCACAGGAGTGAAAACCGGGCTTCTTTGTAAAGCCGTCATTTGTTGAAGCTCTTCGAAGTGGTAGCCAACGAAATGGCTTCACAAACGGTAACGGCGGTGCCTTTGCAAAGTTGCGCTCGCCGCAGTGGATGAAGGTGAACCTTCTCGAAGCGGTAGTCTCCACCTGTAAACTATTGCATAATTGTATTGATATGCTATCATGCCTATCAAAAACGTTCAGTGAAATTGCCGAAAAAGGAGAAAGAAAAAATAGAAAAGAAAGAAAGTCCAAAATTGGAAGGAGCCGTTGTTACTTAAGTTGATGACAAAACCAGCAAAAATACCTCCTACTCCCAGAGAAAGACACTAGGTCGCAGTGGTCGTTCGGGCTGAGATGTTTATCACAGAACGTGTCTTACCAGAGAGGGGTTTCAACTTCGTCTTACCAGAGAGGGGTTTCAACTTCGCACAGAGTTCCGAATGAAGACCTAGGTGTTTTGAAAAAGTTTCGATTGCTGTTCACGAGTACAGACAGTAAAGACGCTAACGAGTCCCAAAAACTCAACAACTAGGGCACAGTGGGAGCCCCGTTACCGGATCGCCCAGACTTCCCGCCCCTCGATTGGTGTCACGTCTGGCGAGTGTCGAGGCGATACAGAGTGCGACACCTGGTATTCTTTTTGCTGCTGCGATCCTCTGTTTGATTTCCTACCTCAGAAGGCTGGAAAAGGTCGGCCATTTTTGCTGTTGCTAGGACTTTTTCTTAACTTGTGCCTATGAGTAAATGGATTTCTGCTTACCGTAGTCAGCTATTCGCACCGAGGGACGGTCAAGTCGTGCGTCCGAGGACGCGCGCGGCATATTGCGCGGCGAAGTTCGTGGCGAGTTTGGGCGACTGCGGCGTTTATCATAGCAGCCCAAATTAGAAGCAAAGTAGATCAGTAAGATTAACTGATCCCGATGATCTTTTTTACTTCAACTTTGGGCCAAGATGATAGACGCTAATGCCGTTCCTATCACCATGAATTTCGCTTGGCTTTCACACATCGGGGGACGGTACGAACGTGCGTCCGAGGGTGCGCGCGGCAAATTGCGCGGCAAAGTTCGTGACGATATGTACGACCGCGCCGCCCATTTTCGGGGCACAAACTCGAAGTAGTGTAGTTTAGTAGGGTCAGATGATCCTCCTAATCCACTCTATTTCAAATTTGGGCCCCAA
>UZAF01016231.1:0-53954 GCA_900617895.1 Haemonchus placei | reverse complement strand
AATACGAAAGCGATATGGAGCCTGAAAACCATGCCAGTCTTAAAGGGTTTCTGTTGTGCTGTTTAATTCTAGTAAAGTGCTACAGATATGTAGGAAACATGAACGCAACAACAAATCCCAACACTTCAAACCTACAAACCCAAAACGAGAAATCACTTCTTGTTGGTTATTCCTATAATTATGAGACTAAGCAGTCCTATATAGAAAACGCAGAACGACCCAAATTCACAAAAGAAGACAATCCATGAGTTAACATTTGGAAGCTAAATCAAAATAGACTTTCCACGTAAAAGAAATAGCAAGCAATTTAGCTGCAGAGCGCCGTGCAACCAAAAGCAGATACTCAGTCAAAAGGGGCTACCGTAACCGATGTCTGTTGAAGACCGCCATACGTCACGTGGAAAACTCGTCCTGTCATAGTTCAGTTCGACTTCAATCGACCGAGCGTTGGCAGGCGCCGTTCCCTGGAAAGGTTTCATTGCTGTCAGATCACATGTGTAATAAAGTGTTAAATGTGTATCTACGACAGAATGAGTCCTTATTGTTTTCGTTTGACGACCATTTGGAGCCCAGCAACGATCGCACACAGCAAATATGCGATTTTAATACTGTTTTCATTTTACGGCTATTGGATAGAAATTTAGATTAGGCCTTATCATTCTCATTGTTTTATTGATGGAAAAATCGAGGCAGAAACCAGTCGTTAGCATTATTACAGCTACATATGCTGTAATTATCCTTGTAATTACAATGAAACCAAAGTGCCAAGCAACTACATTGGGATTTTCAACATTCTCTAGGAATGATTATTTCAAGTATCCGTGTATTTGTGTTTATCATTGATAGTTTGGTTATAAGACTGCATGGGAACCGCTTTCAAAACTACACATTTCAGTGCTGCTCCCAGTGCTTTGTACTATTGTTTGGGTTCATTTAACTTCTCCGTTTGATCAGTTTCAGCACATTCCAGGACTGACCGGAAAACTACTAACGCCGCTATTAACCTTGGAGCTGAGGGGAAGTATGTGACAGTGTTAGCATGTTGTTGATGGAGTAGCGCTGCCCTTCCCTGTATTGATCGGGCTCTACACATCAGTGAATAGTCGTTGGGTGGTGAAAATGACACTTGCCGGAATTCAGATCAATGTTGTCAAGGGAGAGTAGAGGAACTGCGAAAATGCAACTTGGTGAAAACTCCATTCAAATCCACAAACTTCCCACGTAATGAACAGAGGAGGGGGGTTCTAAACAATTCCTTGTGAAGGTGGGGTCAATCGATTGATACATACTGATTCCTGATGGCGAAATTCAGGGTGTCTTAGGCTATAGGCAATGTTGTAGGCGCACATCCCGCAATGTAACACGCACCAGATCTCACCATATTCGATAGATTATCGCCACTTTGCCAGCGTATGGTTTACCAGGGCTGAGTGCGCTGTGATCAATACACGTGACTGACAATTGTGCGTGTCTCTGTCAACGAACATCCCACACTTTCACTGTTGAGAAGTAACTGTATAGAAATCCCGGCACTGCGTGTCACCCACGCACAAAATGACTGCCTTCAAACATATTCTAATTGCTTGGTCCCACAGTAGCAGTCCGCAATCGCTGCAGTAGCCCACGTTCCGCTCCAGTGTCCTAACCAAAGTTTTTTTTTCGATGCGTCATTTAAGTGACGAGTCGGTTGTAAGCTTTACGTGACGGGAGATGTCCTTTCCGCGCTTCCGCAGCAACTAAGTCATCCCGCCCACTTCGCGCGCGGCGCAGCTCACTGCAATCTCGAGCTGAAATTGCAGTACCATTAAGTGTCAGCGGAGCGAATGCCTTGCACCAGTCCGTGTTATCTTTCCTTTAAAGGCACAGTTCACGGTAAAAATGGTTTCTTAGATTACCCCACAGAATAAATTTGAGGCTCGCATTTACCATATCTGGCACCATTAGGTCGGAAAAAGGCTGTTAGGGAGTTACAAAGGCTCAAAGATTGGCCCGTGTGTATCCCCGGACGAGCTTCACCCTCTTGGAGAGGCTGCACCACTCACAAGGGAACCCATGCAGAAGAAAAACGGGTACCTTGAAATTATTGCGAAGTGTGCCTTTAAGCTGCTGGACTTCCCTCGTATGCCCTACTGCTAAATGCGATGCTCGTTGAGAATCCTGCGCTGAGGCGGCCGAGTGTTACGGCTGGGCGTGACCTGGTTTCGACGGAAGCGCGCAACGAACCGCACATGTGGCAGCCACTAGGATGTGTTGTTCGTACGCAACGGCTGCTTCTAGAATTCAACCACGCAACCTACGACGGTGCTGCAGGCGGTGTTGACAACACTGACCGGCTATGGACCGCGCGCCAGTATTGTCAATAAGTGGCTGGCGCCGCTGTCGGTCGGACGCGCGCCCGTCGGTGTTGCGTCGTTGAAGTCTGAAAGCAGCCAATTGCTTACTGCTACAATGGGTAGAAATAGATGCAGTCGGCGGCAGTCCAGTGGAATATTTCTCAATCGCGCTACGTGAACTTGTGCGCTGCGTTCACAGCGGGAGTGAACTCGCACAACAGCTTCGCTCACGTCCCATAAAGTTAATAGCCTTATTTTAGGGCTGGTACGCTTTCAAGGCACACCAACTTTTTTGTCGTGCTAATTCACCTTTTGTTTCATCATCACTATTACGTTGTTTGGCGTGTGGTTAATTATAACTTTATTATCCATTGAATGGGATCTAATTAATGGGATGGAATATGGGCTACTGTTTCTCGGCTGAGCTCGGTTTGAAAAAAACTGTATTCAATTGCACAATCAGTTATAAACCTATTAGCAACTGCTGAGCGAGAGAGCGAAGTTCAGCAAACGTATTTGAGCAATTCAAAACCCGTTTTCCCTGAAATGGGGCAACAAGCCTTGTGATGCCGAGCTGCGGCGCGGCGTGAACGCTTGCCCATCGGACGTCGGTCCGCGGAAAGTCTGAATGCAGTTAGTGTATCGATCACGGTCCACATGACTCATACGTAGCGTCGACGGTGGCTGCCAAGACAGTTGCTGTGTGCCGATAAGCAGCGGTTGCAATTACCACATAGAGAACTGAGGCTGGGTAATTTAGAATTAATGGCATTTTCTCCACTGCCTGAATATACGTTTATATTCGAGTTCGAGGGGTTACCATTCACACAGTATTTCAACTCTAGTTATGCTTTGGTAATACGCGTTCTTCAGCTGTACTGTGCTGAGGGAGTTTTAACATTCACCTGCTTCTTGAAATCATCCCTTCACAGGATGACTTTGCTCGCTGATCATGGCTTTTCGTCTGAAAATGTATAGTTTCCAGCTTCGACAGGAAATGAATACAAAGGATTACAGACAGTATTATGCCTTCGTTCGATACACATAAGGTCCACATCTGTCGGGTACCGGCTCAAAATCAGCGCTAATATTGTGAGTGGCCTTAGCAACTGGTGAAATGATTCGTGGCCATGTGGCGTAGGCTGTATGATGCTAATACGACTGAGAATCATCTTTGACTTTGACTGTCTTAGAAGTCGATTTGAGGTTCTAGGCGCTTCTTCGATATTGGTACAATTCTTTTCAAAATTCAATGTAGTCGAGAAAGTAGAGCTGTTTTTCGAATTTGTAGAAAGGAGTCAAGATCTGCACAGGGGGCGGGGGGTCTTGAGGCCTATTCGGTATCAACTGCAAAAACGTGGAGGACCCCCAGATTAAAATGATGTTGAAGCTGATATCCGCTATAGCGAAAGTGTCCTTTCCTTTTTGAGTCTGACTGTCCTGCCAAGTCACAAGGCCATCTATATTTCGTAGTTAGTTAATTGTGTTCACTTTGTTTGAGTGTGTTACAATTGTGTGGGATATTTGCTAGTCACTGTACAAAATTTTAAGGAACATATTCTTGCCAAAATCTTGCGGACCTCAAAAGGAAGGGGGGCTAGTTGCATTTTAAAGTGACTGGTATTCCCAATATATTGTATTTGTTACAGTTCATTTGGTGTGCGAGCAGCTATGATAGGTAGTCCTAGTCACAGCGTTCCGAATTACCCTAGGTTTCTGTGAAAATATTCAACCCATTGCGTACCGTAATGTTTGTGCTGGCTGGCGCATGTGCCCTCCGTCTTACTCATAATCGACGCGGCGACGTGACCGGCTGCTTTCAGGCTTCAAAGATCGACCAACCGACCGAACGACGGCCACGAGGTGAGAATACTGGAGTGCTTGCGATCATATGGCCAGCGTTGTCCCCACATGGCCAGCGAGCGCCGTCGGTCGGTCGTTGGCTGCTTTTAGACTTCCACCCGTCCGTCCGTCCGTTCAACGCGTGCGTGTCGCCCGGCGGTTCTAGATTGGTGTTGACAGCGCTGGCACATGATCTAGTGTTGTCAACACACATCTAGCATTACCGTCGCACCACCCCCGCGACCGCCGTCACAGCACGCACGCGTCACGGACCGACGGACGGACGGACGGAGCCACTCACGGCGTGCAGCACGCGGCCACACAGAGCGGTTTTTTGAGCGAATCGCAAAGTATGTTTTGTTGGAACTGTGGTCAAACTCTATAGTGATTTTGGACCAAAGCGCGGGCACGCAGAGGCAAAGGGTACGCAGTGGGTTAAAGGCTGTTTAGGTCTAGTACCAACACTATGAAAATATACATTGTACTGTTTTCATGCCTTGAAGGGGTTTGGAAGTTTCTTCAAGTTTTGCGGCCAAGCAGGGATGAGGTCGAGAACTACTGAAAATGACCATTGTAGTCCAAGAGTTACAGTTGCTTGAGGGATAGACGAGTGTTCTATACAGAGAGTGAATACTCATCTTAACTTGTTCCTTGCTGTGATCAACCCTGAAGACAAATCAGAACTCATTACTTTAAAGCATTAACAAGGAGATGGGTAACATCTCTTACACCGAGGAGGGAGGATTTTATGTTCTTTTGGTCGATTCTTTGTGGCTTACTTATTTTACGTTTCCATCACAGTATCAGGTCTTTTTGAACCCTGAAACCGCTGCACATTTTCTGCTCGACATTGATTGGAGTGAGAAATGATCGCATTTTTTTCTAGACAAAAGGGCATAAGCATAACTTTCAGATGGTACCGATGATTAACCAGCTGAATTATAAATATCACCCACTGTGGAGGCCATTTACGTCTTCCGCTGCTTCTGACTTTGCGTCGGCAAATTGTCGACGTCCGACCCCTGCTGGCCATGACTCAACAGTGGAGGATGGGAGAATGGAGTGTCTCGATGTCGCCCTTGCCCCTTACCCATCTCTCACGGGCTCTCAGGACTATCCCACAACCGATAATGATGAAGGAATGGTGAATGCGTGGTTGCCAAGCTCAATTCAGTGCTTCATCTTCATGTAACCTAAGTCGACCTTTGCTTTTGCGGAGAAGCCTTATATCGTCTTATGCAGCCGCTGTCATTTGATATCCTTTCATTTCCGAACGCATCTGATAAAAGAACTTTATACAGTTAGGTTTCCAATATTGTATAGGTTCACAGTGAATAATGCCATTCATTGTATTGTGGAGTAATTTGGAAGTTTCAAACTTTGTCAATCAAGAGGCTGGATATGTAATGAGATTTCGACTAATGTCCTAAGCGACTATGTGCTGGATCCGCTGAGATATCAAGCGAGCACAGCCATAACTGCCGATCTTGGACCGAAATTCTTCACGGAGCTCTAATTGCACAAAACGACCAGCTTTGAAGGAAGCGGAGTCCACTGAACCACAGCGTCAGGGACAAATGAAGGCGTTATTGGCACGCGCTCAAAAAATTCAATGATAAGCGGTAGTGAGATACAAAAGACAAAATATTCAAACGATGTAAGAAAGCTTTCGTTTATGCGAGTCATTTAAGTGGATGAAACTACTAACAATGATGAATCTATGGCAGATTTTTTCATTTGTGTGTGTTCGTACGTTAATTGAGGATAATCTCCTTAATTCGTTGAAATGAAATGTCCGCTACCTCGCTGATTGCTGAAGGGTTTCTGCAGAGATGTTTGGTGAGAATTGTAGGTTTATATTTGAGAGAAAAAGAATTATACGCAGCGAGAGACGGACAACGATCTAAGCTTTCCTCATGGTTTCATTTGTTCGCTATGTCACAAATTTCCTTTCTAACGGCTGTAAGATTACCTCCTTTGCATTTGACATTGTTAAGAAAGGCGACCATAATCCTTACCTCACACGTTCCAGGACATGATCCAAAGGATAAAGAGCTCGCCGTCGTGCGCTCAACACCGCTGATTGCGATGGGCGGAGCGATGGGATGCGCGCACGCGTGGACGAGATAACCGGTATTGTCTGCTCGCTGGCTTCTTCCTTTTTCTTGCATATCTGATCTGCGAGAATAGAATTTCTTTTCTACTCACACTAGGCTTATCTATTTGAAACATGAGCGCTTATTGAAGCGATTGTTTGGTTTTATGCATCTGCCTTCCTTTTCAGTCTCAAACTTGGTTTTTCTTTGGAGTCACTCTATTGATTTTTTCAGGATGGATGAAGGAAAGATAGTTTTAGTTGGTAACGAATCAGATGTTCTTCACTGTGGATATAGCCATGCCATTTCAGACGCGGGGAAAAGGTACTTCTGATTTCCATAATATTTTTGCTTATACAATTTGTTCGTACAGCTTTTCTTGAGTTTCATTGTTAGACTCGTTTTTTCTTCATTTAACCACTTGTTCACCTTAACTTTTTTCCTCCCATGTCCTGCAAAAATGTTAATAATACAGTTGTTTTCAAATCTCTTCATTTTGGAAATATTCATGGCATTTCGACCTCTAGAAAAAGATCATTTAAGCTCACATACATTTTCTTATTGCTTATACTTCCTATTGAAACTGTTTTTTCTGTCTTCCTTGTTAAGTTAGTTTCCCCGCCTTAAATCAATTGGTCGCTCAAATTTTTTTCTTAGGGATAGCTCTAAAGAATTAATTATTCAATATTTATTCAATTTATACTGGCTAGGACTGTAAAGGGAGGCTCGTCTGATTCGCTCAGACTCAAATCAAGCACGTGTGAATTATCGGGATGCTATTTTCACTGCGATGAGATACCATGACCACGTTTACCACGTTTAGTAAAAAGGACAGTTGAAGCAATTTTTGTTTACAAACTGAGGAAATAGTCTCGTTCATCAAACGGTAAGTTGTAGATGAAAACCACATGATCCATAAAATTATCGTTAGTTTATTAGAAGATGCCACTTCAGCCAATAGATGGCAATGCTAGAAATAATTTGTATTTTTATCCGATTTTTACTTGTTTATTTCAGGTATCCAAGTGCAGTTCACTACACGCATTCCATGATTCTTAGCCAGCTCGGCGTTGATGAAAATGTGATATTGGAATTGCTGTGCACGTCATCTTGTGATGTTCCTTTAAAGGTTTGCTTTGACTATTACGCTGATGTGTTTTTTAAGTTAGTTTTAAGTTGATTAAACCAAACTAAGCATACTAACAGTGTCATGTTGAGTTTCCGACATGTGTTTATATTTGTTTTGCCAATCAGTTGTAATGCATAGCCTTATTTTACTCTCTTCTCCGCAGTTTTAGAATGTCGTATTACGTTTTGTTCTTAATTATAGGCTCGTCAACTTCTATTGGAAAATATGCCTGCCGGGCATGATATGAACTCGCTGGCCTCTTATTTGCAAAGTAGCAAGCAGGCTTATTCAATGCAAGGACTCAGACTGCGCGTCGATCAGGACAAACGTATGTAAAGTTTATATAAATGTACTGCTTTCCGTTTCATTTCAAGATGTCGCTTTTGGCCGCTTATACTTTGAATGGGTTAATTCAGTGTTTGAGAAAGCGCTAATGAATACGAAGGATGCACTGTTGATTGTGTGCGATCCGCGCGACAAGGAGCTAGGAATTGGTGAGCTTAAGATTTTATATTTGGCTTGACATTTTTCCAATTTTGCAGTGCTGTTTGTTTGCCTCAAGGTCGTTTTTCTTTCCACGATGTCCGCCTTTAGCAGTCTAGCGCCCTAAATCAATCTGATTTTCGTTTGTGCTGATAGGCTGCAAAATGTACAGCTATCTTCTACTTTTGCTGTTCACTCTTCTTTTAGCTTACAAAAATCATAAGGTTCTACTAAAAACTTTCTCTTGAGGCATGGATGAAAACCAGTTCGTAGAGTGGATGGCTCGTGAAAAAGCTGATTCGCAAATGGTAGAGTTTTGGATGAAGAACGAAGCTGCAAAACCGCCAGCACTAGGGGGTAATCAGATGGGGTAAGGCGTTGAAATAATTTTATTCTCATCCATAAATGTGTTCCATCTGCTGCATATTTTGTTTACCAAGTAGCCACTTGTTCATAGGTTCTTCCTCATGTGGCTACGATTCGAGGTTCGTGAAAAGAGAAAAGCTGCAATGCTGAATCGACAGCCGACTGAGATCGAAGGTCTGTCTACGGACAATGATGACAATCCTATCAAGATCAAAGTTAATGACCAGATTATTTCACTCCAGGTACTTTAATTCTTTTGTATACTGTGTTTATTTTAAGGTGTTTCACTGAGTGAAGGTCCATAAGTTCAGGGTATTTTCCGTCCTTTGAGTAATTACTACCCATTGCCTTTTGAAATGAAAGGAGAACGTTATCGGTCAGTGGAGCACTATGCTTACGAAAAGTTATTCATTGCATTGAAGTTGGACGATAAATGCATTGAAAAAGTACAAACCACCGTCTTGCCAGTAGACGTTGCTACGATGGCAAGGAGATACTTCAAGAAGCAGGAGGCTAGTTGCTTTCGAGCTAAAATTTTCGAACTGTTTTATGCGTGTCATCCTTTAAGATTCCTGAGTCTGCCATTGAAGCCAAAATGGCCAAAATGGATCGATGGCGGCAGTCAGCTATGAAGCATAAAATCGCTCAGAATGAGTATTTGCAACAGCTTTTACTGAGCACCGGTGATGCACTCCTCATAGATTGCTGCGGTTTGTTACAGAGATGTCTTGTTGTTGTTCCTTGCTCTTAACTGTACATTAATTGGTATTTTGCGTTCAGAGGGTGATCCCATGTGGACCTGCGCCTCATCAGAACGTGAAATGCAACGACTGTTGACGAAGCCTTATGTAGGACCTGCCGATCTGATAAAATGGATGAGAAATAAGGTGAGTGTCTGAAATTTTCATTTTGCAGATTTTATTTCACACTATAGATGAAGAATCTTAAGCTTAATTCAGTTTTCTTTTTCAAAAAAGAAGCTCTTCTCAACTTCGATTTGTTTCGAATTCTTATTACGTTTCAGGATGACAAAACACCGAAAACCTTGTCACACCTTGTTGGCAACAAAACCGGTTTACTTCTCATGGAACTTCGAGTGAAACTAGCATCGCAGACGGAAAGTCGGATACCGCTGGTAAAGTTAACTGCGTCTTATTTTTATTTTTTGATTGAATTAATTACGGTCACGACTTCCGAGGGTTTCACAAAAAATTAATAAAGGCCGATGAGGCACTCCGAAGGCAAAATTTTGGGTCCTCGGTTATCATAGTTTTTTTTTTTTGAAATTTTCCTAATTAGTGCATTGGGTTCGTATGGGTTCTTAGATAGGATAGAATGACAGGAATTGAGAACAACTGATAAATGCTGAAATGATTCAAGAGGTAAAGACATCTAAGTCCCTCATGCCTTCCGATTTTGAATGGACCTTTGAAAGCAGAAGTGATTCACGATGATTATGTCTACATTGAGTGTTTCAGATATCACACTTCAACACTGCCAGTTTATCCTCAATCGTTAGTACGAATGTGATCTGCTTTACTGCCGAGTCCGTGTTCCACCCACTTTATCCTGCTGAAATTCAAGTTGTTGAGGGACAACCACTATTTGCTTCACCAGCACACTTTGTGGCTAGTCAAGCGGTGAAGTGAGTTGGAAATTTAGTTCGCTCGTTGAGATAGTTTTTTGCATGTTTTTCTGGTGCTCGTTTCGTTCACAACAGATTCGTTGCCTCTTCAGGTATCTTGGCTTCAATGCTGAGGATACAGAGTATGTCATGGATACGGAATCATCCCTTGAGTGTTGGGAACGCTTACATGAAACAATAGAAGCGAAAGGACGGGGGCTAGAAAGAGAGCAAAGTTGGTGGATGGAGAGAAGGCAGAAGGTAGCCGAGCTCAAACTGATCACAGCCTAACTAGATGATCACTGCACTCATTCTGCCTGCTACTTCAGGCAATCAAAGATGCTTTAACCATGCTTTTCGAACAACATCCTCCTCTTCTTCGTGCTCTGTTGGATACGGGTGATGCCATGCTGGTATGTAGAAGCGGAATACCATGATTGAATGGAGAACATCGTAGATAGAGCGACCTTTATACAGAGCTTTTCTATGGTAGGATTGCGTATGCCTTGTTTTTCCATATTTCTATGTTTAGGTATACTGCGCAAGATTTTGCTCGATGGAGACAGAGTTATCTATTGGAATGCGCGAGTCAGACCTACGGGCATGGTTATACACAGTAGACATTTCTAGCAAGCAAGTGAGTCACTTTTTCTGTTCCAAGGACCGTGTTCCAGAGATTAAAAAACACTTTTTATCAAGCAGCTCCCTTGCAGAATACTCGATTCAAATAGTAATAAATCAAACGTGTATGATCATCTCTAGATAAGCGTTTATGCAACTTCAAAGAAGTTCCGAAGTTGTGGCGTTTGTGGCAGCTGGTCTCGCAGTTTTACCTCATCAAGAATGTACAAGAGAGGGAAGCTTTTGATAACCTGCATATTTGTAGCTACTAGAGTTGTGCACGCGACCGATGGCATTTCGCCCGTCTTACCTGGGTGGGAATCGCCTTGGCTTGATTTTGATGGAATTGCGACGTGAATTTGTTCTTCGTGGAGCTTTCCCAGCGACTCTTCCGGAGCTTCCAATCAGTAAGTGTCTCTTACAATTTATTTCAATGGAAAGCTAAGCACGAGTTTTTCGGAAATCTTAATTTCTTTCCGTTGAAGGTGTGGACGTGATTCTGGGAACCGATTCGCCAACAGAAAGCTTGATGATAAGTGAACCGTTCGACATTTTAAACCCAGACAATTATACAGCGTTGTGGATTAGTGAGTCGTTACTTCAATATTTCCTTGTTCCGTATATTATAATGAGTGAAAATAGCTTATGCGAGCCACTTCAGATCCACTGTTTATTCTGGCTAAGGAAAAGAAAGACGCCGATTTGATGAATATTGCATCTTGGGTGAAGATCCCTCCTCGTTTAATCACTATCGATGACGCGCGAATCAGCGAAATGGTGGAGGAGCTGCTGAAAACGAATGGGAAGGTATGCGCCTGTTATATTTTGATAGCAGTCCATCCCCCGACCCAAGCCACACATCCTACTTTTAAGGTTGAATTTGGCCTGTTGCTTTCATTACTTCCAATTTACTTTTTACGCTGTGGGTCTAGGAGAAGAGGAGTGTGTATCTCTGGTCAAACACACTCCGACACATGTATTGCGTGTCCCAACGGTAAGAGCGAGCCCACCTCGAGTATATGTTCAAGTAACTTGGTTCATTCCTTGCTTATTCCACGTTGACTGCATACTTTTTTCGTGATAAGCCCATTTTGCTCACACCCCACTTCTTGTGGGGGAGTCTAGTCTTGCCACCTACCATAGATGTTTCCATATTGCCAATGTATCATTCCAATTTAAACGTTTTGTAAAGTCCACCGGGAACAAGGGTCAGAAAATGCCGCTCACATACACACACTTGAACATAGCGCTTTGTATGTAGCGGGACACTGTGAAAAAAAAAACAGCTGGAGATTCACGACCAGTTTTTTTTTTGAAAGTAAGAGCTATGTTATATTTCCTCTTGTGGCTGGCCTTATTTCTCAAAATGGCAGTATTTTGATTGAAACGTAGTTTTGTGTAGCAGTTTGCAACTATACATGTGTTGCATTAGCGATATTTAGGGTAGTATCGACTTGCGAACGATCCCACCCGAAGATATGCGTGCAGTATACATGAAGCTGACGGGGATGCTGCGTTCAACACTCAATGAAGTGGACACTTATTATAACGAAATGCAAACCTTATCTGTAGAGGTTGGTGGAGATATACTATAGTTAGGCCTTCAATCAAATGAATTCTGGATATTTACGATCATAAACGGAAGACGTTCAGGTTAATCGTATGCAAGTCATCCGCCGAGGTCTCGAAGACACGCACGAGCGTGAAAAGCGACCGGAACGAGCAGCGGGTGGTCGCGACAGATTCCCGGAACGTATCCGTGACAGATCGCCGATTCCATCACTGCTTGGCATGTCCGTCGTACCGCCCTCTTCGCAACCACAGTCAAGTAATCAACGACGCGAGCGCGACTACAAAATACCAAGTCGTCGTCGTAGTCCTTTTGGAGACGATCGCCGGCGGAGAGATGTGGGAACTTTCATGTGTTTATTATATCAAAACTCAATTGTTATAAAATCAAATGTTTTTGGGTAACTGAGGTGCAATTTTGTGTTTCTTCTCTGATCTCGTCATAATTACATTATGTCATTAGTTGATTGTGGGTCTATCTAGATGGATCGTCGACCAAGATCACCGCCTCATCGCAACCACGATGTGCGTACTCCGCCTCGTCGAAAACCGGCGACTCCACCGCCGCAGCCGAAGCCACCAAAGCAGCCTCGCCCGGTAGATCGAGAATTATCGGATGGTGAAATTCTATCCTCAGATGAAGATTAATTAAGACGAATGACATTTGAAGTGCATTCATCCCATTTTTTGTTCATATTGTTATGTTGGTGAGTCCTTGTGTTAACGGAAGATTCGGCGGGTTACTTATCGAATTTTCATCCAGGTCTTTTCATTAAGCTCTGTTATCTGTACAATTCTTGTAGATGGTGCATGTTGTGAACAAACACACCCAAAATTACTGTTGTACCGTTAAGAAAATTCTTCATTGTCCCATCACTAGCCTACTTTTTCTCACTCATTTGATTGTTTGGTCACTCATGCGGAGAGTTTGTTTTCCTATTAATTTGTTGTTGTTTCCATCTTTGCTATGTTCTAAGCTCTTCAGCGTTACCCAAATATTTATATCTATATATTACGCTTGTCGGTATTCGATCTCTGTATGGTGTTGATTAAAAGCCGTACTATAAAATAGCGTATCAATTCATCACACACATGAATGAAGTTTACCCGCAATTATAGAGCTTCCTTTTCAAAGTTCTGAACATGCTCGTGAGATCTGCTGATCAAAGTACACGCTTCGCTCGCCAATTTGTGAAGTCAGCATCGTCGTCATCGCTACCCTCGTCGTCATCGTCGCCAATTGTGGTTTTTTCTCGCGCCTGAATGATATTGCTGTGGAACAAGTCACTATTACTACTCTATGCTGTAGTAATCGATGGGAATATGGGCTCGCTTATGATCATGATTGATAAAACAAAACAGCAACAAAATAAAGGTCATGATTTTCGCTTGTCACAATGATGCAGATCGGATCAGTTGATAGCAGTCAAAACGGTTCTAGCTGACGGGGTGTTCATAGTTTACCTCGTTATAAACTACGGGGACTCAAACTTTGATGAATAGAGTAAGTATATATGAGTATCGCCGTAGCGATTTGATTGGTATAGGTAGGCCGCTACCAATTAATATCGAAATGTCCGATTTCTAAATGCCCCCAATTCAACCAGAAAGGGATGCCATGCCAGTGTAAGACAAGCCACAAAATGAAGGAATCAGGACAGATACTCGACTCTTACGACAACGTAGCTGCATGCTCCCAGTCGAACGCCTGATTCTGAGGTTAAGCTAAGCAAAGACCCACCAGACTGATGTCCGCGATTTTTCTCATACAGGACGTGTTTAGGATTAATGTATTCAAATAAGGCCATGTTGCAGAAGAAACAATTGGGGACCACTCCTGGTCTCAGTTCGTAGCAGTGACAAACTAGATTGTCCAAAATTTGGGCCGCTGTTTACAGCATCCCACTTCTTGGAGACAATGAACCACGGAAAACATGGGCTTGCTTGCGAACTCTACCAGAACCTGCACCGAAAAACTTTTCAAGACAGCGTTCCTCAAAACTAAGCGTATGTGATGCCGCGGATTTCACTGATTCACAAAAATCGTCACGTAACAAAAGTGCGCCATTTGTAGCCTGGAGATTTGCGAAATTCCCACACAAATTCAACTCGTTACCTCTTGAAGTCTAGCCTCCTTCAACTTTTCCATAGCGTTCAACCGCATCCACTTCTCCATTTGTTCGTCGGCATTATCAAGATCACGTAGTAGAGCATCTCGTTCCTCCTCCTCCTCTGCCTGGACCAAAAGGACTACTTCATGTATGTTCGAAAGTTTGAAGAAAAAGGATAGAAAATGACAGCAAAAAAAAACCTTCGTTCTACCTTCGCTTCATCTTCCACATTTTTCTCTGTCAGCTCGCGCATTAGCCGCTCGTACTCTTCGTTCATGTGTGCTTCATTAACGATTGTTTCCCTCACCTTGAATACAAGCAATCAGAAACCTGTGCAACCGACGACGCCCACGTACCATTCCATCCTTTTTCTTGTCATCGAAGAAACCTTGTGGGACTCCCTCAATAATTCCTTTTCGCTCACGCAGGAGGGCAGCCTCATCTTCTTTTGCTTTCTGCCACGGTGTTTGAATGCTAAATAAGGGACAATGTGAAACAAATAGAAAAGTAATCACTCAAAAAGGTCACGTGCTAAAGACCGAAAACTGAGCAATACCGAACATCAACGTACTTTAAGGCTGGCTCGTCATCGAAGAAATCTGGTGGAAGTGGGCCAGTTGACGTCGGCGCCGATGAGTCTGAAGTTAAATGGGGTGAATTCGATGAGGGATCCTCCACTCAATCAGTTTTATCAAATGACCTTTCATTCTTTTCTTTGGCGGTGCTTCATTCTGCACGGGCGACTTTTCGATAGCTCGTTTTGCACTGATGGCCAGCTGTTGCTTGAGCTTCTCGCAGGATTCTTTATGTTTCTTCCCATTCACATGAGCAGTCCAAATCTTTGGTTTCACCTGCAGAGTGTTATATGATCACCTGTGGATAAGCCGATGTTTAAACATTACCACATTAGCCTAGATTGATGAAGTAAAAATAAGCACGCTTCGATGAAAAGAAACATCGGACCACCTGGATTTCATGTAAACTCGGTAACATGTACCCATTTCAAGGACAAAAGCAGCTCTAGTCTTTTTGTGGTCTTGGTTTTCTTTGCCTTAGTTCGCACTGCTATCCTTTTATCAGAGAGGGCCTTCCCTGCAAATTGTTCTATGCCGGGATCAAGCACTAGATTAGTCGAGATCGGTCAGAACTCCGATTAAATAGACATATAATAAAGGTAAGAAAAAAACTTTTTCAATCATCGTCGTCCTCGGCGATGACCCCTTCCTAGTTCCTTGTCGTTTCCTCTAAGAAAAGACTCCTCAACTCAACCCCCATCACTGGATGACATAGGGTCAAGCCGAAACAAGGTAAGTGGGCCTGTATATTTTTTCGAACAACGTCAAGGACAAGAGGTAGCGGTGATGTTCACCACGTTTTCTACTCCTTTACTCTGCTGTCATCGACGTAAACATTAACCACTGAATCACCCCGCATTTCTGATCGGCCTTTATAAGCCGGCTAGTATGAGACGCCAAACAGTTGAACTTTCTTAGTACTTGATAGCATCGAACGGGGTTCCACCATAAGCTTGAATGAACTGAATCGTTAATGAATTACTGAAGATTGGTTGCTTTCCATTTTTAGTTCACGCCAATCAACTCCCTAAAAAACCAAGGGACATCTCACAGTGGACGAAAAATCATATAAACAGTTGAGGTTCTTTATACCTCCCCCTCAATGTGGCATTGGCCAAGTATTATAAGAAGGACAAGACAAACTAGAAAAGCTATACAAGACTGGAGTAGAGATCATGCAAAAACAAGTGTGATCGAAAAGACATACTGCTCAAAATATTGCTAAAGAGCTGATAGAGGAGGAATTCGATATCCACAGTGTGATGAGCGAACTAATCTCAGCCATCTAGCTCGCGTGGGCGAGGCTTAATGCCTGAGGAAGGAAATCGAAGTGGGCTGCGCTACAAAGAGTGCAGAAGCACGCGTTCTCGTGATTGAGGAACGATCATTCCTTACTACAGGGAATGAAGAAAGCACAACAACACTGACAACCCACGAAAGACCACAGTAATTCACCACACACCACAGTAATAAGGAATTCCGGAATAAGTTTATAAAGGAGTTGCCCGGTCAGTAAAGTCGCACAAGTTTTGCTAACTAACTTGCATGGCATCGCTGAAGACCTGCTTTAATTGATCTTTGAAGAGTTACTACATGTTATCTTTCTCTATTTTATCTCCACGCTTCATCATAGTCTAAACTCATTTACTCTGCTGTCATCGAAGTTAACTATTATGTTTGTTAGTGGGCTGAATGCCATTACGAATCATTTCCTAAGTTTTACGTCAAACTGTTCCCACTCATTAGCCCTAAATTGATTTTTTCCCATAATAGAGCAATTTTGCCGATTGGTTCTGAAAACGCTCCTGTTTTATACCCATCTCCCGCGGGTAATAATACCAAGAGACATGAGCGACAGACAGCCATCCGCTCTCATCATCTTGGATAAAATAGCTGTAGCGAGCCAGTAAAAAGGATGAAGAGTTATGAAGTTTCCGATTTTGACCAAACAAAATGCCCGAAAATCTCCTTATGAAGGAATGTCAAAGACACATTTCGATTTTATAAAAAGTGAGTAGCCCTGCTTTCAGCAACACTTGAGAACATTAGCGAAAACCATTGCAAGTATTCTGCTTCAGTTCAGCGAAATCATCACGTAATTTTCCCGACGAGTCGTAACTCTAGAGGTGGAAGTGTATGGTTTGGCCAGAAAAGAGAAAAATAAAGATTGTAGATCGGCAGTCAGTAAATGCTCACCTGTAAATTGCACACTATACATTGCACTTGGCCATTGCTGGTCGGTTTGGCGATTGCTGGATTCAGCTGTAAGCTTGCTAATGACATCCTGTAAAGAGCGAATCAACTTCTCTTAAAAACTTCTTCACTACAGGGTCATAAGAAAAGTGTGTCCGAAACAGAAAGTGCAAAAGGCGAATTTAGATAATTCATTGTGTTTTTAAGAGGGAGCAGGAAGACACTATGCAACGGAGTCCTTCATCTGCCATGGCATTCGTCGTGCTTGCATGCGAGGCCCACATTTTAGGGAACTTTCGGATTTTCTTCAAATATGACAAGAATTGAAAGTTATCGATCTTTGTAAAGAAAAGATTACAGGGCCAGAAAAATAATGATTTTAAAGCTAGTTGCATCCAAGATTTTGTAAAAAATAACTTATCTCGTGTTCTCGACAACGGTTTTGAAAAATTTCACTACTGAGACCTCGCCTTCTTAATGGCTAGAGGATCCAACTATATATAATTCGCTAAGTGTGCCTGTTGGCTTGTCGGTGTGTCTGTCGTGTGTGTCTTTGTGGGTGTCCGACCGGAAATTAATAACACTGTTCCTGTGGACCTAGAGAGTTCAAGTTTAGTAGGAGTACGGGCGGCAGTATGGGAACAATATGGCAGGTGGTAGGACCGGACTCCGCCCACAGGGGGCGGTGCGTGCGCAATAGAAATTTTGAGCCGCAACTCCCGTTTACGTGTATCTAGACGTTGAAATTTGGTAAGAGTACAGGAGGCAGGATGAGAACACTTATGGCAGGTAGCAGGATCGCACTTCGCCCACAGGGGGCGGGACGTGCGCGAAATAAATGGTAGAGCAGGAATTCATAACTCCGGTCCCCGTGAACCGAAGGAGTTCAAATTCCGTAGGATTACAGCTATTCTTATTCGAAGTGGAACCTCGGCTTTTCAATAAGTGATGTAGAATATGACGGGATCGTAAGTACTGGTGACAAGAACCGACAATAACTGATAAGAGAAGATAAGGGACCTGACAGGCCATCCACCGATCAAAATCCTAACGTCTGGTATTTACGATGTAGCTCTGACTGTTCAGTATATTTCATTTGATAAGATGGAATGGTAGAGTGCGATGATAAAAGTGAGTGGTAAATGCAGTGATAGGGACCCATAAGGAGCACTACGATAAAGTGAAGGGAATTCTGTGCATTTCTTGCTACGACCGCTACCCAACAAGGTCCGTGACCCATTGAACAATCCTCTTTGTTCGATATCAATTGCGACAAAACTTAAACGACCGCCAGTTATCTGGAATTCATAACTTATGATATCTCCGTAAAGAAAAAGGTCCATAGATAACGACATTTGATGGCGGTGTTATCATCACTCGAAACATTGGTGAGTACCGCGCAAGGCTTTGGTTACCTAACAGTTGAATATTTGAGGGTATTTATGCTTAAGAACGAGAGCAATGATCGAGACTTCCAATTAAAGCGTGAGCACCGACTTACACTGAATAACATTTGCGCTGCCCTGTTAGTCCTGTGTCAAATTTCGTGTACAGGAAAATATTATTTGTTTCAAAGAAGAAGAAAGTTAGCCGATTACTACATCTTTGTCAAAGAAGGAGGGAAGCCCGGGCGAACCTACTGGTAAATAAGATAACGTGCTTGGGATAAGGAGCACGGTGCCCGCCGGTTAGCACAAGTAAGGGTTCGAGTTCCGTCCGAGGCCGAAGTTATTTCCATAATTTACCAACCTTGTGAGACATACGAATCGCGTACTGCGGCAAAATAACTGCAAGTAAGAAAATATCAAGTCAAAACAAGCTATATTGTGAAGTCTGTGAAAGCTGGGTTTCCTATATCACTACTTTTATCGTAATCATAAGGTTTTGCGGACGGACAGACCAACAAACCGACAAACCGACACACCAAGTTACTGCTTTATATATAAGAGAGATACTTGTTGCTTCGTTAATCGGCAACTTAGCAGGTACTATCCATATAAGTGTGGTTAACTAAGCACGTTGCTCAGCGGTAGAGTAGGCCCTTAGGGAATGGACTCACAAAGGAATTGATTGCTTTCAAAAGATTTATAAGTAACTCGCAGCTAAATCTACACCCCGAAACATGACCAGATAAAAACAATCGTATACGTTACTGCAAAACCACCAGCAATTCCATAATTCGCTACTCACAGCACAAACAGTCCTACACAAAAACTCTCATGTTAAATATTACGACAATTCCAGACGAAGCATAAAAAGTCGTCGTCGAGTTTTTGTTGTGTAGTCACGTACAACACATTATTCTTGCCGCTAATTTTTGTCGATTTGGTATTGATGACGTCGAATTGAAGCCGTGTGCTTCTCCTGTCATCTCTTTCCATGTGGTTTCGTCGTATTTTAGTCTCTAGGCCTATTTGAGCATATTTTGCATTCAGATGAAGTGGTTTGCTGGGTCTGTAAGCACAGCAGTCCAAGTATCGCGAAAGAATAATGCTCTACTAATTGTATTCATTGAAAGCAAAAATGGCAAAGGAGAGAAGATGCGAGAGCTGTGGGACATGGTAATATTTTATCTTTTTACCACAGGCGTTCATAAAAAGCCCTCGCCGAAGAACTTCGATCAGTGGTTTCTGACCAAAAAACGTCAACTTTGGAACTGTTCTAAATTCCGACTCGTTGAATGGTCGTTGTTCAGATCGAGCCTTCTCTTTTCGAATGTCCATTTGTTGGTATTCATTTGATGGAAGGAGACGAAGCCGCAAAACAGTTCGCTCAAATTTGTAAGTTGCTTTCATACTGAAGATAATCAACAGTGTGACTACATTGGTGTGATGTGACAAGCATTTGATATTGATTTGGAAATGTATATTTACTTCGTAGGTGGACAGTTATACGATGGTCATAGCGCTAATTGCGTGTGGATAGTTCATCAGCTCAATTTGAGGGTGGATGGATGTACAGTAGCGCTCAAAAGTCTTCGGTGAAATGCTTCTTCAGTCATACTTTTCAGTCGTAACTCCTTTCCTACTGGATCTAATCATGCAAAATTTCTGTATTTGGAGCGTGGGTGTATTGTGAATATTTACCACTACTAATCTGCAATCTGATCATGTTCCAGGTGTTCCAGAGCATGAATTCAAAATCGACTGAAAATACAGATGGTCCTTCTAATAGGATCTCTTTTCTTTTTGTCATATCTAAAGTGTACGAGCGGTAATGCCGAACACAATAGATGAGAAAACGCACATAAGGTGCGAATAAGTGCAGACGTCAACAACTTTACTATTAGCAAAATCGGCTACCGCAACAAACCCCTTGCTCTATCTGTGGATATCGCAGCTTTGCAGTCGAAGAATGTTGGGTAGGGTGAAATATGCTCTAGTTAAACATATCCAAATTTCGCGCGAGTTGGTCTTCTAAGAAAAAAGTCATGAAGGAAGAAGCGCCAAAGCATTTCACCGAAGACTTTTGAGCGCTACTGCATGTTGATCCTTAGAAATTCGGCCCTCAGAGGATGCCATGAGCTATACATCCACATGTTCTACTTCGTCACCTCTAATTGATTTGTTAGGTTGGCGTGAAAATCTCGAGACAATCGGATTTGAATCATTGACAACTTTATTTCAAACCCATTCATTGAAATATGACCCGNGGGTAGGGTGAAATATGCTCTAGTTAAACATATCCAAATTTCGCGCGAGTTGGTCTTCTAAGAAAAAAGTTATGAAGGAAGAAGCGAAAAAGCATTTCACCGAAGACTTTTGAGCGCTACTGCATGTTGTTCCTTAGAAATTCGGCCCTCAGAGGATGCCATGAGCTATACATCCACATGTTCTACTTCGTCACCTCTAATTGATTTGTTAGGTTGGCGTGAAAATCTCGAGACAATCGGATTTGAATCATTGACAACTTTATTTCAAACCCATTCATTGAAATATGACCCGCCATCGTTATCTACGGCATTCATTCGAAGAAGTGGCTAGTTGGCTATTCACATCCCAGAATGAGGGCTGTGAGTCGAAGAAACTTCTCACAGCATTTCTACGGTAATCGGAAAAAGGCTCTTCTTTTTGACCAGAAAGTAATTAAAGTGCCTAAGAAGGTGAGGTGATAATCAGAAAAGATGTGGTCAGGGAAATAGCGAGAGAGCAAATTCTCAGCCAAGATTTTGTAACCTGGAATGTGTGGTTTTTGCTATGTGAGCCCAAACGCTATTGTGCTGAGGTTTTCTTGACGGCAGGAGCAAATTCCCGGAGCTCACTGCTGGCAGTCGTTACTGTCTGACCATGAGGAAGAAACTCGTGGTATAGCCCTTTAAACTCTGTGCAGCAAATCAGAGCCTTCCTTGGGTGTTGTTCTGCCTTGATCTGCATCAGCGAATCTTGTCCGAGACAGCGATCTTCGTGTTGTTGTCATATAGCTCCCAGCTCCCATACATGCTGGATCCTGCAGAAACTCAGATTAGATGATGTGAGGAGAAGAAAGTGGCTGACTGAGACACGCGCAAGAAGGTGATTGCCGATCAGTCGGTGCGTAACCATCGAGCAAGAAAGTTCCGTAACCGTGATAGTGAAGGTGCCGAAAGGTTGCTCTGATTGCATCCTAGAAGCTGTGCCAATTTTCTGCTAGTAGCTTACGTCTTCTACTTGAATCGCAGAGAACTTAGTCATCATCAGTGATTATGGTCATGCAGAAGCGAAAATCATCGTCGTGCGTCGTATCCCCAGATTGAAAGCGAATGTTCGAACGGGTAATGGTCACACGAATGGCAGATACTCTCTGATGCAGTGTTGTCGCTAACGGTATTGAAAGAGCGGCACCCTACGTACGGAATGATTTCGCGCAGTTGACCTCTCGACGGTCGCGACTTGGTCTACAAGAGCACACTGAGACCTGTTTGAACATTACGGGTGGCTACTACTAAAGCGTTCTAGAATGTAGCGATGACCCGAAGGCTGAAAAGGTTCCTATAAAAACCGACGTTACAAGACAAGACTTTTGAAGTGAAGTGAACGTTGTCGTTATCGTTTTCTTACCTTAGTTCAAAGAGTATTTTTCAAGACCCGACTCCAGTGTTACCTGCTTCTTATTTCATCGATAATTTGGGAAAGCCAATTGAAGTAATCACTTTGCTCAAGGATCTTGATTACGACGAGTTCTTCTTGAAAATAAGTAACTCCGTAAAGGTAAGCTTGATTTTGTAGCTTGTTGTCAGAAGTGTTACTTGATTAGACTCAATAGCAACAATATTATACAGGCCTTCACTGCTGCCGTCAAAGCATCACCTACCGAAAACAGTACGAGTCAACAATCCGTTGCTGCCCCATCGCACGAGGTTAGGGCTGTTAATTTTTTGATCTGTTCTTAGTTAGATAGTTAGGAACTTCTTCGTTCTTCAAAATCTCGAGTTCTCCAACAGGTTTCGAGGTCTCGTTCCGATTTGTTTTTACGCGCATTTACTCCTTTTTCTTCGCTCGATTTGTATCAAATTATTTGAAATGAGTAGTAGTATTATTTTTGCGTAATAGTATTATTTTTGCGCAACATCCTCGAATTATGTGTGAGTCCTATTCACGCAGATCTACTGTCTAGACACTTTTCTAGACTGTAGTGGTATATGTATCTCATTTCACGCTTGACTATCACATTGAGATTAAATTATTTTTCTTTGAAGATGACCCCTACTTCCTCGTCTCCTCCACCCTCGTCTGCTGCTTTAGAAGAAAAAATCCAAAGGTTGGGTTACCTATTTCCAAGTACTTCTTCAGGGCTTACATTAACTTGTTTGATTGGTGATTGTTAGCGAGCCGACAGTTTCCCACCTGTATTGTTTTCTACGGTTTTTAGAGCGAAAATGTTGCTTGAGCAGAAAAAGAAGGCAGATGAAGAGGCAAAACGAGAAGAAGAAAAGCGTCGTGAACTGGAAAGAATCAATACTGGAAAACTTATGCAAGAAGCACAGCAGAAGCGCCATGAGCAGGTCTGGTAGCAACATTTTAGGCTGATGGTTTGAAACTTTGTTTTAAGGAGCTCCTTGAGGCTGCAGCTCAACGCCGTCGCGATAAAATAGAGGCAGAAAAGGAGCGTAAGCGACTCATTGCCCAGATCAAGGCAGATCGGTTGGATTTTGATTTTTGTGTTGCTGACAAAATTAGTTGCTACTGTTACGTTACATTGGCACATCGTAATGTGAAAATTGATTCAGTGAAGAACGCGAATTTCGAGAACGTCGGGGAAGACCTATGAAACCGAGCACCGAAGATGTGCCAACACAACCGGAAGCCCCAAAGATGGAGCCGATCCCTACTGATAGGTGCGCAGAAATCCGTATTGTATTGTCGTTGGAAATTGGCCTTTGCGCACTGTATCAATAATATTGTTCAGATCCTGTGTTATACCGTAACGTGTTGATTCAGGTGTCGAGTTCAAGTTCGGCTTCCAGATGGCGATAACATTGTAGAGGAATTTGCATCCAGCGATTGTCTCAGTATCTTGGTGGATCTTATAAGACAGGTGATCAGCAAGTAGTATTAGTCGTAAGAGTCAGTGCACTCAAAGTACACGAGCTTAGATCGCTTCCATTTTAGTCGAAATAATGCCTAAAATGTTCAAAGTGTGATATGTTAAGGTTTAGTCAGTTGCAACAAGCCTGATCCTCTTAAATCAGTTTTACAATTTCCAGGATGGACGTGTAAGCGGTGCATTTTCCATTGCGCAGGTTTATCCTCGAAAAGTATTCACTGGTGATGACTTACAAAGAACGTTTCTTGATTTGTGTTTGACGCCCAGTTGCACTCTTCTCATTATTCAGGTGATTTGAAAAAGCTTATGTACTTTGGCCCTTCACTCTTACGCTGGACTTTGCTACAAAATGTTCTGGCTTAGAAATAGTTTCCACTACGGTTTGTCTCTTTTATAGACGAAAGGACGATCATCGCAGATTATGTCTGCTAATCCTTTACGAGGAATTCTCTCATTATTTTCTATGTTAATTCTCGCGCCAGTACAGTACATCTACAACCTAGTCACAGGATGGCTTGGATGGAGTTCAGGTTAGGGATCTTTTTCAGCAATAAATGTTAGGTCTCACTCTTCATAGCAAAGTGAATAGTTCACACTAAAATACATCTTGTTTTTGCCACACTTTGACGATCCTCGTTCAATCTTTGTAGGCATCTTCCCCCTTTCAGAAGGAATGCTTCGGCTCCCTTGGTGCGAGACTTTATGTTCTGCGAGATAAGGCAGATCCATGCTGCGTGGTTAGAGACTCGTACGCAGTTCAGTCAAGGCGTCTGGTTAGACGGTTACTAGAAAATGTTTTGGAGTTGCAACGAAAGAGTTTTTGGTTCAGCAATTGTTTGTTTTCGGCATGTGGGTTTGGTGAAGTGGCACTTGGTGCGCTATCACTCACATGCAACCAATCTGCATTTGATCCTCGTCCAGACCAACCAAGTTTTCATCCGTCCGTGGTCGATTAGTTATTACCAGACTTGTTCGGGGGAATGGAAGCCCTGATTAGGACGTAGGATGGCCATCACAACTTAATGTATAGGCCACATACAGATTCTTTGTCTTTTATGCTTATACAATCTCTCATAAGCTGAATATATCATTTGATTGCAACCATGATCTTTAGGCTCTGGAGCTTCGGATCGTGTAAGGCAAGATGAGGTGAAACGTCCTCGTGAACCACGCGCTACCGGAGCGACTATTCGTCGAGTAAGTTAGGCCCCGCTTTTAGTTCGCTCGTCTGGGTTAAAGTTTTTCATTTTAGCATTTTTTAGCCTTTTTTTTTCTTGCACTGCGCTTTTCATCGACCTTTTTCTTACCATTATTACTACAGAGTGTTCCAAAATTCAGGAACTTCTGAGGCAGAAATTTTATTCCCGAACTCTGGAGACAGTGTATAATTAAAAATGAAGTTTGAAGAAGTTTGCAAACTCACTAAAGTAGAGACACGTATCGTTCATCTTTTTCTCTGACAGGAAAGTTTTTTACAACAAAGGTTATGCTCAACAAAGGAAGCGATGGCGTTCTAGATATAAACTCAATAGTGCAATCATTCACGAATAGATTGTCATAAGAACAGCAAAATGATGTTAATTGAGAAAGTTCCGGCCAACGAAGGACTCCGTTGGCCTAGTCGGTGACGGCATGAAAATCAACAAAAATATGTTTTTAGACAGCATACTGGTAAATTTACTGAAGCATTGATCCGACTCCGCTTCCTCAATCAGCCCGTGGTCCTCCCAAATGGACGGTACTCCTGCCAACAGAGCCAAGAGCGGTCAAGAGTGATGGAATGGTCATCCTGTTCTCCAGTTCTTAAGCCACGTGGCTCCTTNGGGTCCTGATTGAAGAGGACCTGTCGAGTTTGCAATCCCACTTTGGACTCACTGAAAGCGAGGCCCAAGAACAGCTGGGAAGAATTGAAGGTGGGGAGGGGGGTACCTGTGTTTACCCTACGAGTATTTCGAGAACAGATTTTAGGCTTCTGTTCCATTCAATGGGGATATTTGGAAAGATGATTGTTTTGTTGTTGCATATGATGTAAGTAAACGAGTATACAAGTTCCATTGTCATCTCAGTTCGAAGCTCGAAATACATTGCAATGAATGGGCGCTCATAAGTTTGGGACACACTGCACTTAACGACTCTTTCACCAACCTCGCCCGTATGCTTGGGGCGATGCCCGTATGGCTGCTTCCATAGTCATGAGGAGATCGAAGGGACAACATATCCTTCTTGCCTAAGATGGTAGGTAGACAGGTAGACGTGGATGTCGAAGAGATGAGGGTAAAATTCGTTGATGACCTTGTTCATTGCCCTTTGAGATGCATAACTGTTCCGTCAGGACGATGAGGGGAATTCGTCTTGGTCTTACAATTGGCGAAGCTCCGGCGGGCTCGCGAATGCTCTTGCCAGCATGCTCTTCTCTTCTTCAGATCTTCCTTTTACCTTTTTCTGCATAGCTTCGCAAGTCCGCACGTAGCTAATTATTGCCTGCAGCTCACGCGATTCCACGCTGGCGTATCAGCTCGAGAGTCTTGGACGATAGACATTTCTTAACATCTTTGAAACACTCTGCTTTCCTAGCGCTATTGTGAAGATGCTCGACAAGCCGGCTGTATTCTTCATCGATTTTGTCGCTAATGGAATCTTCCCACAAACTCGCAAGTGGGACGAAGTGATCCTAGTGCGATGTACACCGATAGAAGCACTTTTGCTGTGCTTCTGAAGCTCATGAAGGTTTTCTCGAGAAGCAACTGATAATCGAGTGATTTTGAAAAGGTCTAGACAGGTTGCGATCTGATTGAGTGTGCTGAAGTCTGGTCTGCTGAACTCATTGTCTCTCTTCCAGTATCTAACAGGTGTCTCACTGGGCACTTGAACGTTATACAGGCAAGGGGGTCGATATACTCCGAATCCTTTTTTGTACTCTGTGCTGCATTAATGCAGCCAACAAATGTTTCNATGGCTTTGGATTTCAACATTTGGCAGGGTAGAGTGCATTTTTCAGCAAGGGTTAGTACAGTGGTGGTTGACACTCTTGGTGTTCTTATACAGATAATGGTGGTGCTATCTTATCTCATAGCACCTCTGACGAAAAGAAGACAACCTTCATTTCAAGATTTTTCCTCTTTGTTGGTTGCGAAGTTTTTGATGTGAAGAAAACAAAGGAGAAGTTGCTAATGTTCGCTCCATTTTAAAGGCACCGTTTACGATAAATTTATGGTACCTTTTTTTGACGGGAAGTGATAGAACTACTCTAGAATAAAGCGATAACAACGAAAAGAGCGCAAAAAACGATGAACAAAAAGAAATAGAAAGGGTCAAAAAAGAGCTGGAAAGGGGGTTTGGACGAGTTCACATTGGAAGAACGGCGGTTAAGGGAGTGTTCGGGCGAGTGCACAAAGGCGACGCAATGTCTGCAATAGCAGACAACACACCCAATTTGGCTGACAATCTGACTGGCAGACTCTGGCAATTTGCCAACCAGCTTATCGATTTTTCACCAACTTCGCTCTAATGAGAAAGTGGTGAACGGCAATTAGATTTCGTAGTCAGCCTAGCGAGGGGCGAAGGGCGACCGTGGCTCACTCTCCGGCCCCTTATTGTACCCTATCCAGACCGTTTCCGACCTCATTCCTGCACAAATGGTATCAGAGGGGGGGTCGAATTCAAACCATGTGCAAATCTCCAAAACCATTTTTTCGTGAACAGTGCCTTTAAACATGGCTGATCAGCGGAACCCATGGCGTTTTTCATCCATGAACCATCTCAGGGGATTCACGATTCTTCCCCTGGTTCCCCCTCCATCTTCATTTCTTTTCTGCTCAAACTGCAAATCCCTATATCACGGCATTCTCCAACAAGAAGATTCAGTTAAAAAAGACACGATTATAGCGATGCAGAGAAACGCTGGGTCCATTGCCACTGCAGGGTGAGGCTTCGTGAATGCTGTTGAGGCCATTCATTACTTTGAACTCAAAAGGATCCTTGATCGTCAGTCTGTCGGCGGTGCCTGGATGTAGCACTATGAGGTGTGATTGTCTTCAGCGTTGTCTTATATGTACTAGTCCTACTGTATCAGAGGAAAGAAACCGTCCCCACAGCAGACAGTGGCCACTTTTTAGTTGAGGGAATAAGACTTCATCATGTGCTTTGAGAAAATGCTGTTGCGTGATAGAGATGTTGCAGTTCATTCCTCATGTCAAACTGTTGAAATTCAGAGAGGTAACACGAGCAGGCTTCATAATACTAATGATGACAGCGACGATGATAATGCAAATTGGAATGGTAATTCGACTCAGTTCCTGTGACGAAGTCCCGGAAAGCAAGGTTGGGCACGGCTGTTCTTTTCATTTCTTGTTTTACACAGTAATAGAGCCTCTTATTATAAAGTGATTTAGTGTTTTCATCTGAATGTTCAACTGTGATGATTAATGCCACATCCGAGTGGTAAACGTTTTGGGTCGTCTACGTGTGTACTTTCGAAAATTACGATGTAAACTAAGTCAGTATGATAGTGGGTGGGAAGAATAGATCCTAGATCGGTTGGAGCCATCAACGATTAGCGGTTTCAATTTCTGCAGAGGTATCATTTCTGTGAGCGTGTTCATGCTTGAATTTTTTTCTGTTGATAACTAATGAAGTGTTCAATGAAATAAGAAAGTTTTAATTATGTTAAGGCTAATCTGCAACACTTGTTGTTTTCTCATATTTACTTCACAGTTGTAAATAAATGAATTTAGTCTTCATTAGTTGTCACTGTTGGCAGAGTAGGACTCGATCTTCTTGGATTCTTGTTTTAAAGTCATGAAGTCATCAAATGAAGTCATGAACGTAGGAGCTTCCCATTTGACTCTTCGCTGTATTTGTGGTAGGAGCCCAGACTAATCGCATGTAGATTGAACTTGAGTATATTGCGTCCCGAAGGTGTGGTGCTAAATATGCACTAGAAGTGTGACACTGAAGCTGTTACCCTCTAATACCTAGAATCAAAAAGTACATCAACTACCTTATATCTGCGTAAATAAATACCATTGTTATGGGTGTTTCGGCACGCCATTGAAGGCACAGTGTACGACAAAAATGACTTTTAAGATATCTCGCTAGAGCGAATGTGTAGGACCCCCGTATGCCGTATAGGGCATTGTCATACCTAAAGACGGCCTAGTTAGAGCTTTATGGAGGCTCAAAGATTGTACTCTGTGTATCTTCGCACGGCTTTCACCGGCATTGTAAAGGCTGCACCAATTGCAAGGAAGCCAATGTAGGGCGATCAAACTTGTCATGAATCAGTAGTGACATTGGAAGGTAGTTCTGGCTAGTGTGCAGTTCTGGCTTGATGTAGTCAGTTCTTTGCGCAATCGCAGCAACTGGAATCTCGTCCGAATACCCCTTCCATGTTATTTTCGTCATGGTAATCTCGTCCAACTTCTATTTGCCCTACTTTTAAGGAAACATATTTTTCTCGAAATCGGCGAATTCACTCGCTTTCTTCATTATCGATAAACTGTTCCCAACCTATACTTCCGCTTTTCGAATATAAACGGATATCTCGAAATCATCGGGGACTGTGCCTTTAAGGCAGCTCAAAGGTCTTCTGTCTCCTATTATTGGAAGGATGCATATCGGAGCAAATTGAATAGGTGAAAAGGTTATGAACCTTTGTTGTCCAATTTCCTAATCATCAAAGCTAATTAACTCAGAACAAGGAAGACAGAATCTCAAAGTATAATACTCACAGAGGGGCTGATTCCTTCTGCCGCTATCGAATGGTGAACCTAAACCTCTACTGTGCGCTTGTCGGATGGGCTCTTAGAACGTCCATCGTTCGCGTCCGTTGAAAGTAGGTCGCCTACTCCGCACGCGGCGCACCCCAACTGAGGTCTTGGCATGACATTACAGTATTACCGAGTGTCAGTGGAGCGAATGACTTGCATTTCTCTGTTATCTGTTATTCTCCTTTTGGCTGACTGCTGTGAAACAAGCGCAAATCGTATGCCCCACTGACAGCTGCGACATCTGTCAAAAATCGGGGGATGACGCACCGCATGCGGCGGCTGCGGCATGACCTAGTTTTAACGGACGCGCGCAACAAGCCCGATGGGCTCACATGGGACATCCTACGGCCAAGTGTGTACCTATCCGACAAGCGCACAGTGTAGGTCTAGGTTCATAACTGAACAGGGACAGAAGGGACGAGTCAACACTGTAAGAAGTCAGTCAGAGGCCGTAAGAAGGCAGGTTATGTAAGGAGGGCAATATCAAGTACGATCGGGCAAAAAGGCTTCTCGTGATCTAATAAATCGTGACCAGAATGGGAACCCATTGGGATATTTCAGTGCTCTGTGAGGAGCTAAACTGCAGTCCAGACGTTTCCTGCCTACGATCGAAGTTCGCCCAGAAGAAGCCTTCCCCGGTACTGGTCCTTTACCGCTTTTTTGACATTTTGTTTCATCGTCATGTTGGTGGCATGAAAAGTTATTTTCCCTGCCGGGTTCCATGAGAAAGGTATGGGAACGCCCATAAAAGTCAGTACCTGTCATGAGGAATACAAAATTGTTGTGGAAATCGCGAGTTTGCGTCCTCTCCGTGTTATTGCTATTACTAGGTGGAAGCTGTTTTTCAAAAGTTGCGTATACTTAATGACTCGGCCAGTCAAGCTCTACAATCCCCGACTTCAGAACTTTAAATATTGCATTTGAAAAGTATGGACTGTGGCGATTTGGCTCAGGCTTACCTTCAAGTTTGAAAGAACATTCATTCTATATTTGAGACTACCAGGCGGGTACGCACGCTATCGCGTGCGGTGGGGGCTCTAGCCATTAGTGACGGAGCCACATGAGCTTCTGATTTTCATTATAGACCTTGGTCATCTGAGTATCTTCTCTTACACTTCTGTAGTAGCCATTATTTTTTTTGGGATGTGAAATGACGCTGTGTGTGGCCATGGAGGGTACTCCGATGTATACAAATCAAATAGCTCTGCAGACCATGTAGTCGAAGAAACTCTGTGTAGTTTGGGCTGTGTAGGGCCATGAACACTAACTTTGAAAGGACAGCCCTTTGGATAGTTGTAGGGATTCACACGTATCTACAGGCCACATACACCTGTGTAGTCGGGATTATTGTAGAATTTATTTTATGAGGTCTAAAGTCATGTAGTGCATTCGCTCTTGTGTAGAAGGGACCAGTGTGTGTGGAATCATGGATGCTAACTTTTAGAAAACTTTTACCCTAATGTTTGAAAGAGTTTAGTGGTATCTCTAGTTGTACACCTATGTGGTTAGGGTTAGTGTGAAAGACAGATGTAAAAATTTTTGATCTCAGCCTCTCCCCACTTTTTGCAAACCCCACCCTCTTCAGACTTCGAACCACATTACTCTTATTACCTCCAGACACCTTTTTCCCGCGTTCTAAAACGCATTTGAAGAGAATAATTTTGATGTAGACCCGCCCGCTTCGGTGCCAAACCCGCCCACTTGTGGGATCTGACCACATTTGTTCTATTATACCTTAACAATTTTTTTGCCGCATCTCAGAACGTTTCTGAACAGAGTTATAAATTTTTGATCTAAGCTCTGCCCATTTTAGTGCCAACCCCGTCCACTTCGAGGGTTTGGCCACATTTTTTTCATTACTTCTATTCGCTTTTTCCCGCATTCTAAGCCGTTTCCAAGCGAAGTCGCATTCATTTTTGAAAAGTGGCTTTCATCTCAACGCACGCCCCGCCCATCGTGGGCGGTGCTTCGCTGAGGATCACGCATGCCCAGCACGCATAAGGCCCTGCTCACTCATCATTTTTTTCTGGCCTCTGCGCCTTACTTGAATCAAGTTATGAATACATCTGAAAAGTACCGCTCACTTTGAGAAAGCTCCAATTGGGTCAACGAACCAGATGGAGGAGACCCACAGCACGTGGGTTCGTTGACCCAGTTGGATTATATATAGTAAGGATGGCGATAGAAATGATCCCAGACTATAAACAGTGCTCTGCGCGTTTCTGTCCACTCTTGGAAAAAACCACTACTCTGTTTTCATTTCCAAAGCAGCGACGGGAGGCGAAAAAAACAAGGAGTCAACTGTCCGATGAAATGGCAGACCTACTGGGAATTCGTACTGACACGACTCTCGATCGTAGTCTTTGCCAATGCGTACGCTATCGTCTCATACTTTGCCTCGATGAAATGGATTGCGCTGCCGTTCAGACTTTTGGAGGATTTGAGAAGTACACACTACAGCCGTGTGATTTGGTTTAGTGTGAAAACTACTGGTGATCAACTACCAAAACTGATACTTACTGCCATACAAAAAGAGAAGGGCTTATTGTGCATCATGTCGGCTGCAAAATTGCTACCGCGCTCTGACTTTGATTCCAGATCGTTTATTAGTTTCGTTGCCTCTTCTGAGTCAGACAATCCTTTTAAACTTTAGAGTATGTCTCAAATTAAAATAATACAAGAATGAAGCCTTTCAAGCTTTTGAAGTCTCATCATGTAGATCGCAGCGTAATGAGTTCAGGGGCTTATTTGACTCGAAAAACTCTGTCTTGAAGTGAACTATGAAAAAGGTGGAATAACAAGAATCGCAAACCTTGTGAGACTTTCGCATCGCGTAGTGCGGTGAAATAGCAGCAATTAAAAAGGGAAGTCACTTTTTTTACAATAAGAGTACTTCGAACTTTGATGAAAAACAATCAGATAACTAGTGACGGTTAGCTACTACTTAGCAATAAGAATATTTATACCTTATATTCAGACAATCAACAATTTTAAAGATGCACAGTGAATAAATTTTGCGATCTATGTAGACATTTTAGTGCTTGATATTGTTAACTTTTAATCTTTGTAAACGTTCTCATTTCTTTAAGGAATGTCTTTGTTATGGATTCCTTTGATCAGATAAGGGCCTTTTTTTAGTTTATGCTCAAGTTCCCAGCGCTTATCTGTCACATATCGCCAAGCAAATGCCAACGCGCCTTTAAATTGGCTGGCATGCGCTATGCTTGTCTCTCTCTTCACTCTTCCACCACTCGACCGTTCCGTTCGTCTGCGCAGTTACTGTATTCACTGCGCTTATTCGGACCACCGACAGACGGCAAGCCTTTATATGGTACACCGGACCTTCTACCTTGGAACCAGGACTGCTTAGAGGTACGATTTTTATAATCGTTTAGCTTAACTTCTTATTTTCGTCTGCGCAAGGTTCATTTGCAACGCAACGGCAGCGCTCAGATAAGTATTTTTTCCTTTTTCGAGAGTTCACTGACGGCGCTCAGATTTTGAGCGGTTCCCTTTGAATTTCGTTTCCTTATTCTTTGCGTTCCTTCTCTATCAAGTATGGCTGGCCCAACTCTTTGAAATCTGTGAAAGGACTCTCAACACGGTACTGCACGACCCGGAAACCCTTTTGCGACAGCGCTAAGTCAGCAAAAGCGCAGGCTGTAACACTTCAACTTAAATCTTCTGCAAATCTAGCGACCGAAGCGCTGAATACCTTCACAATAATATGCGACTCATTGGATGACGCGCTGTCGGGTGACCAAGAGCAGCAGGTTGAAGAGTGCGTCACAAAGGCCCTAGCGTCCTCGAAACGGCCGCTAGGCGCACGAGCGTCCGGGATCATCCGCAAATGTCACCCAGCTTCCATAAGCAGCATGCGCCAATGAGGGAAATTGGTGTTGCGCAAATGACTTTGCCACCCATCCCTATTCCTTCCTTTGATAGTAAATTCTGGGAATTTTAAAATTTCTGGATTTCGTTTGCACCTAATGTTCACAACCAGCCTTATCTAAACTGCAAAAGTTCAACTACTTATTTAAAGCGCTGCAGGGAGAAGCTCGCGAAGCTGTGCGCCGTCACCCCGTAACGGAGGAAAATTACGATCATGCAATCAAACTTCTGCGCAAGAAGTACGGCGATGAATCAAAGTTTATGCGTGCCTGCAAGCCTGCTCAGAAATTGCAAGGGCCGAAAACCCAACACTTCCATCACAGCGCCGACTGTTAGAAAATATCACCCCGATAGTAACGCAGTTGAAGGAAAAAGGGGTACCACTCGACGGATCGTTCCTCGTACAGAAAATTCTTACGAAATTTTCCGTCGATCTTGAGAGAAAAGTACTCAAACGAAGGCTAGAGTCATGTTCAGACGAAAGCGCGTGGGTACTGCAAAATGCCTTAGCCGACCTTGACAAAATTATATCGGTGAAAGAGCGAATAAACGGTATGGTTCATACCAAACCCAATGGAAACGCATTTTTTTTTTCGAGAAAGTAAGCGATCTGAGTTGACACCTATGGGGGATGCAAATTGCATCTTTTGTGCTAGTGAAGATCATAGATCAGTGTTTTGCAAGGAGTTCGATTTATTGGAAGAAAGACGCACAGTTTTCCGTGAGCATAAAGATGCTCTGACTGTGCTATCGTAGGACACTTCGTTAAAGAGTGCCCAAAGGATGGGTGCAGAACGTGTAATGGGGAAAAAACTATCGCACACTTTGCCCACAACGCTGCCAAATAGCACGAGGTGCAGCGGTGGTCCAACCACTACGGGATAAAAGAGCACATGCGACAGCGCACCCAATGAGCCCTACTGCGCAACAATGCTCCCAAACAAATCAACGATCAGCACCACAGAATATGGAACATCTGCGCTGGCGTCTCCGTGATACTGAAGAAGAACTTGCGCTTGTCTGTCGAGAACTGGACCAGAAAACACAAGACTTGCGAGGATTGCGCCGAGCACTTCCTCTGCCAAATCCAGAAAGACTGTATCACAACATCGTGGATCTTTGTCACAAGTTTCATCTCTGCACTAACAGAACGAGCGACTTAGACAACCGCATAAAGTCTCTGCGCCAGTCCGCCAATAGTAACGAGAATCGCCTCCACGACGTGACACTACTAGAGCTGTCAGTAGAAAAGCTGCGTATCGAGATACTGTTCATCCAATTCCAACTGCGAACCCTCTCCACTGGACCCTGCTGTGCGCTGCAAAAATTATCTTGATAGATATATGGCGTACATGGATGGATCGCCCACACAGGAACGAAGAAGAAAACCCTCTTTTAATGCAACCAAAGGAGATCGAAACGGTTGCTTTAGATCAACTTCAACAACTTGATCGCAACCGCCAAGTGTTCGTGGAATTACGTGCATCGATGATGGAAGCAGACCAACAAGACACCCGCGAGTTTCAAAACCAGATGCGCACGGCTATGCCAAGGCTGCAATCTTCTGTCGATGCAGCTTTGGCCAACTTTAAGCGTAATAGACAGAAAGCGCCAACTGTAAATCTTCACGAAGATAACGCGACGGACGAACTCGAAGAAGCGGAACGCGCCGCTGTTCAGGCTGACCGGCATCCCCCGACATTCGCCTGTGCCGGAGGGCATGGCCATGCACGAATAAGAAAGAGACGCGCTCCAGAAAAATGCGAATTTCTCGAGAAACTCGGTGTAGAGGAAGGGGAAGTTGGCGAAGAAGAAGAGGAGCCACAAGAAGTACAAGAGCGAATACGACAACAAAACGTCAACATGCGAAAACAGATCGAAGGAGGTATTCGGCAGCTTCAACAAGCCCGCAGTAACTTTCTTCAAATAATAGATGAACTGCGCCATCTTCCTACGTGTCCGCCAAGGAGATATGGCTACGGAGCAGTCGGAAGTGACACAGGACGATTTATGCGCTGCGCCTTTTGTAGAGCAGACGGCAAGCATTACTCGGACTCATGTGACGAATTCCCCTGCGTTTGTGCGCCGTCGTATGATTGAGGACAGGGGAAAGTGCGTTGAATGCCTCGAACTTTGCCGCGGAGATAAGTCTTGTAAAAAGTACTATGAGCGCTGTTATCACTGCGGCAATACGACCACCATTCAGCCTGGTGCAAGCTGCACGACAAAAGTGATGAAATCGCGGAGAGATTTGCACATGCGAGGCGCGGACTCGCCCGAACAACGGAGCGAATCAACAAGCTGGAGCGCTGCCTTCAGGACTAGAGGAACGCCGGCCAAGAGTATCACGGAGGAACCGCGATTTTGCGATCTATGTAGACATTTTAGTGCTCGACATTGTTGACTTTTAGTCTCTGCAAGTATTCTCATTTCTTTAGAGAACGTCTTTCTTAGGGATTCCTTCGATCTGATAAGGGCCTTATGTTTAGTTAATGCTCAAGTTCCCGACGCTCATCCGTCACATATCGCAAAGCAAACGCCAACGCGTCTCTAAATCCGCTGGCATGCGCTATGCTTGTATCTCTTTTCACTCTTCCACCACTCGACCATCCCGCTCGTCTGCGCAGTTGATGTATTCACTGCGCCGTGCCATTGTATTCGAACAAGTATTATCTGCGCTGTCTACGCGTACCGGCATCGAACCACCGACAGACGGTCTTTATAGAAGGTGTGCTAGGAACTAACCGCTTTCGGTGATTCAAAAGAGACGCTACTAAGTCACCGTCATGAGAATCTCAATGATTAGCACATCTCGGTCGTGCTCCAAAATATAAGAAATAAATTGTGAGCTTAAGATATAATAGATGCTAGTGTGACAGAACAGAGATACGAAACACAAACATAAATAACACATAAACACATCGTACACAGCTGTCATGACGCTTTCATAATATGTCACGCGCAATTAAGAAGGTTCGAATATTTATGGTCGATACTGACAGATCGGCTCTAATTTGTAAGCTTCATGGTTAGTGGTTTTGAAGTGAAATTCCGCTTGGTCTACATTAATATGTGTTTCACACTCAATCCAACTATATTTATTCTTCAAAAGCAATGTATTTTGAAAGTCTGCAAGAAAAAACGCTTCAAGTAGAAGGATTCAATTTTCATATCAGTCGCGGGACTTCAGGTGTAAACAGCTGGTGTGGTGAACGTGTGAACGGGGTCTTCGAGTCCGTTTCCTAATCTTCACTTATGTTCCCACTAGTATATTTTTATCCCTACATAAAAGGCATCTCCGAGAGCCAACGTTTTGTCATCTCCGATCTAACTCTTCTGTAGAATGTGTAACCCTTGGGGCACTCACATTTGATCGGCACTTGGATTACTCCTTTTCGTATAAGGTGGGCTTTTTCGTGGCTGTTCGAGTGAACTGTTGACTTGCTACGGCTGGATGAACGCTGCTTGAATCTTCACTCATATGTTTCCCCAGCGTCATACGTCGTACTTCTTGATTCATCAGAAGGATCATCCACGGATTGATAAATGTCAACATGCCGACCCACAAAGGTGTGAATAACCGCATCATGTACACTTGGCTTGTCATCTGGAAACAGACTGGATTCATTGAAGGATATAATAACGAAGGATAGTTTGAATGAAGAAGAAAAGGATTAGAAGCAGAGCTCTCACGATAACTAATCAGATCCCATCTACCCTAAGCAGGCATCGCTCTGCGGGAATCGCTGGGTCTGCATGAAGGGGCAAAACAACCTTATACAACAGCCGATGAAGCCAGCCGACCAATGTTAACGACTCTGAGGAAAGCTGATCAATCAACGCTGCGGGGCGCTTCCATTTTGTCTTTGCACATGAGGGGACCATAGCTCTTTGAAATATTGCCAAGGATTATATCTCTCATTGAGAGTTGCAACTTTTTAATCGGCTGAGGTGGTTACTTAGGCATTGGTACTCGCTCCATTTGAGATGCGGGCCGAACGCGAACGCGATGAAACCGTTTTACTTTTTGCTTCTGGATGAAGGTTAACTGCGCGGCGCATACTACAGCTCACTCACGATCAGCTCTGGATTACCTCAAGCTCTGCTGCAGGTTTAGTAGAATCATATAGCTTACTTTAAGGATATTGAACGTATATTGCATACAAAAATGTACGCAAGTGATCAGCAAGGCCACCAATAACCCAACTGCTTGAATGCTCAGTCGTATATCTCTGCGTCGTCTGAAACCACTGAAGACTGGAGAGAAATTTGTCATGCACAATGAGTATTTTCAACAGATACTTACAGTTGACCAGTGCTTTTCCGAATGGTGTTGATAATATTTCCGTATGCCACAGCGCAGGTGATGCTCGCTACCAATGGTATCAGCGCTGCCTTCAAGTAGTGCACCTAAACTGTTAAATTGTAAATAGAATATTTTCTTAAGCCAACTATAGTCAATCGAAAATGCCCCACACAACCGGTACATCAGTCAAGATCTCGACCAGAGGGTGCATCCTTTTTATACCTTTTACACCTACCAGTTCCATCATTATCGTCTGCTACACCATGAACTGGACTTGGCTGGATGGCACGCCATTGAAGTCTTAGCATTGACTTGTCATTACTTTTCGAAATGTTGTCACTGATTTCCTTTTCGATTTCCCGTCACATTTCGTAGGACGAGTGCTACCGCATTGGTGATGATCTACTGCAGGGAAGCGGTTTCGGGCGCCACCACTTATCGCCTTTCGAAATAACAAAGTATACTTTACATAACGACTTTTTTTGAGTTGTATGGCGTGGAAGAGTTCACATTCTTAGGTGGTTATCAACGAAACTGGTACTTAAGGTACTCAGGTTTATTGAAAAGGGTCCTCAGTAAAGGTGCTACAAATCGCAGAAGCTCCGGTGAGGTTGGCGTCCTTTCCTCCCGGACAAGTTTGAAACCTATTAATCGATTTTAGATAGATGTAAGGCTTGACGAGCTTGTGCGAGTCATATTATCTTACTCTTCTTCTCTCTAATATCGACCCCGTACATCGTAGCGTCCGCTGCTCTTATCTGCCGTTTCCGCTTTATTCTATCTGCGGCATCTTCGGCCGTTCCTTCAGCTTCGGTGAGATCCTTCTTGAACAGGTCCCGCCACATGTTTTTTAGAACTCCCTATTGCCGTTTTCCTTGAGCCTTGAATTTATTGTCTCCCCTATCGGATGATGCAGACGCCGGTCTTTCATCAACTGGAAAGGGGTTGATAGCATAGCCGCCACGACATTTCCGTTCCTGATACTGTCCAGTCATGTCCAGTCGCAGGTCCATCCGGGCATCCTCCCCAGGTGAACCTGCGACCTGATAAAATCATGAAAGACAGCCCAAGTTGGAGGCTGTCTTTCATAATTTTTTCTTACGGAGCAGCATTTGCTACCGTAGAGCGTCGTTGTCCACTACACCTTTCCTTTGAGTGCTTTAGAGCACCTTGGTTTGCAGAGAATATGAGTGGATTGCCTCAATCTCATCTATACCGCGTTTAATTGGGCTTTTTATAGTTTCATACACGCTACCGTGGGCGGCTGGACCGACCCTTCGGTATTTGAAGTCCTGTACCCTCTCGTTAGTTCTCCAAGACCGTCTGCGATTGACTCCGTGCATTCCTCGGATTTAAGGAAGTTATCAGAGTCTTTAGTCTTCTTCACATTCAGCCGAAGCCCATTCCCCTTCCAACGCCTGCCATTCTTGCAGCTTGTCCTGGAGTTTTTCTCGAACCTCTGCTAACAGAGCTATGCCATCAGCGTAGACGATTCTCTTCGAAGGCACAGTTCACAAAAAATGGTTTCTGAGATTTCCCCATCCTCATAGGAAGAATTCGAGCCCCCTCCTCTGATACCATATCTGCCGATGTCGGATCGAAAAACGGTTGGGGCACAGTAAGGGGCGAAATTCTGTACCTTCTTAACGCCATACCCTGTTCGGCTTACTATGAAAACTAATTGTCGGGCACCACCGTTCGCATTGGAGCATCTTTGTCGGAAACTCAATCACTCGATGGACCTGAACTGACTGTATATTATATCCGACCCTATTTGTATTCTGCTGCTGTTATTCATAATCATTCGACTAAGAATCTTTACTGGCTACAATTGGCGAGTGGATCAGGTAAGTTTGTTACGTGTTTGAATTCATGTAATAGTTTTGCATGGTATTTTGGTGAACTCGTAGTGGTTAACTTTTTTTTTACTTTTTATTCCCGCGATCTTTGATTGAGTTTTAATGTAGTCCCCTTAAAAGATGTCGACTCCCTGAAACTAAATTAGAGATTGCTGAGATGTTTTGAATCAATTATTGCATGCAATTCTTCTTTATTCCTAGAAAATCCGTGCATGCTAATGTATAATTAGATGTTTACCATTATTACCCTACCTATTTGACATGTTCTTCATACTGAATAACTGTTCTTGTTCAATGTCAGATCTCTCTTTGCCCTTGGTTTGAAGAGCTATCTATGTGCAGTTGAAATCCTATATTTGCATGCACTCTCTCGGAAATGCCTGTGTGGTTAGTTAATTTATAAAATTCATATGTTGTTGTTCTTCTTCTAAACTGTTCACCGAAGTGTTCTTATATATTTTATTTAATATTTAATATCATTTTCTTTATCTGTTTTGCGCAAGTATATTACTTTACAATTAAATTTAGCAAGCTCGAGAAAGCTATAACTTTGAGAAAATACTGGTGTGGTGAATTCACTGAAATGTTGACCTTATTACCTCATTCTTTTTCATTTGTTCAGTGTAATGAATACATTGAACATACGGATATACGGTAGCGCTCAAAAGTATTCGGCGAAATGGCTCTTCAGTTGTACTTTTCAGTCGTAACTTTTATCTTACTGGATCTAATCATGCGAAATTTCAATATGTGTAGCATGGGTGCATTGTGAATATTCACCACTATAAGCCTGCAATCTGATCATGTTCTAGATACTCCAGAGAGCATGAACTCAAAATCGACTGAAAATACAGATGATGGTCCTTCTAGAATCTCTTTCCTTTTTGTCATGTCTAAAGTGTACGAGCGGTAATGCCGTACACAATAGATGAGAAAACGCACATAAGGTGCGAATAAGTGCAGACGTCAATAACTTTAAATTTAGCGAAATCTGCTACTGCAACAAACACCTTGCTCTATCTGTGGATATTACTGCTTTGCCGTCCAACAAGGTTGGATGGTGTGAAATATGCTTTAGTTAAACATATCAAAATTTCGCGCGATTTGCTCCACTAAGAAAAAAGTTATAAACGAAAAAGCGTGAAAGCGTTTGACCGAATACTTGCGAGCGCTACTCTATGTATGCCTTCCAATGACTGAAACAGTTGAGATCGCATTCTAGTAGGCCGGGCAAATACGGCGGTCCGATTCAGGATTCGACATCTTCATTGTGAGAACTGCCGCACAATTCGAACTGCGCGGGGCCTGCCATGGTCATAACTGATGATGATCTTGTCGCAGATGTGCACTGCCACCCGATTTTCGATGTTATCTTCGAGAAAAAGATGATACACTCCACCAGTGACGGGGCTTTCATGAAAAGTGGCCAACACATCGCGCCCTAAAATCCTATAGACATGATGAGAGTTCGCTTAGAGCCACATGGCTCTAAATGCGAGTAATTTCGTGCCTCTCATCTGCATCCACCCATTCCCAACGCTTATCTTTTTCGGGCTCAGCGTAGAAATCAATCAGGGTTTCGCCTACAGCCACAGTCTGTTTAGAAAGTGACGGATAACATAGAAGGGGGAGAAAATTGTTACTTGAACATGATTTCAATTTTGAGATTATGCTTCTATAAGGAATCTCCCTGGGTACCTTCGAATCTCTGAGAAGATATCATTACCTCGGGGTCTCGCTGTTTGATGACTCTCTAACTTAATCCCCTTTACATAAATCGTGTAGTGAAGCGGACTCGTTGACCCGCACTTCTTCTCTCACATAAAGACTAGTTTACCATTACTCTATGTTGTTGATTCTGTTTTACCTGATGCTCCTTCCATGATGACAGGGAGATGATTCTCTCTGAATGCTCTATATACGTGTTTGGGTCGAGTTGTCAACATGAAGAACGACTCCAGCTCCACATCTGTGCAGAAGCGAACACACGGGGTATCAACAAACATCGAGGAAGTCGTGAAGTAGACATTGAGCATTCCGCCCTGCGCTCACTTTGCGGCACTGCAGCCCTCTCTAATTTGACATGTGCCTCAAAGGCCCAGACTCAGGATGCGGTCAGCATCATTCAACGCGCTGTGGAAAGGAAGATACTCGGAATTTTTCTATGCTCGCATGACCAAAAAGTGATACAGAGTTTAGAGTTCCGTCAAGGAACAATGACTAGGGACGCTTTTGCTTACGACAAGGAATAGAAAATTTCGGAGTCATGGGATATTGTAGTGACCGTTGAACCACGGCGGAGTGCTCCCCGCCAATGGATAGGACGCGATATTTTTCGTTGATTGCCTTGCTTTTTTATTGGATTTGATCGTCTTTTCTTCTATTTCTTTTTCGTTTTCATGTTTATTAGCCTTGATTAATTAAAATGACTCCTCCTATGTAAGCGGCGATCAAGACTGCATTGAAATTGAAGAAAGCGGTCAGCCAATTCAAATAATTAAAGGACTCCCTACCTCAAAAAATTGCTCGCTCCAATCTTCCATCGCAATCCTGCGATACGCGGCGGATGCGGCGTGTGCGACGCCGTGTCAAGGGAGAAGTTCCCGGACCCGGATGGCCGCAACCGCGATTATCAGACTTCTTCTTGAGAGCTTCGAACAAAAGAATCGATATGCCACTACTCTCTTGAGCGACAAAGGACCACGAGACTATTCTGGCTTGCGACAGGGAGTGAAAGCGTAACTCTCGAAGAAATCCATGATCAACGGGATGACAATTAAAACAGTTGATACATCATTGTGTACAGTCACTATTAATTGAGCCAAAGGGTTCAAGTATAGGACAAATGAAGTTCTATATGGAAAGATTTGGGCCCGAATCTGTTTTTTCCAATAAGTCATTCTTGGAACTAATCCCCTGTAGGTATAAAAAATTCCTAGAAAATGAAACGCTTCAATCAGTAGATATTTATGTATTTTATTCAATTCTATGGTGCAAGAGTACCGACAAACTGTTTTTCTTTAAAAACGTGCCTTCCAACGTTGTTGTCCTGACTTAGCGCAATAATTAAGTTCACTGTTTACCAGGCGTTACCGGTAAAAAGTTTATATGTGCCTAGGTTGCGCTACACCCTTGTTCATCACTGATATCATGGAAGTGATTGTTATTATGAATATTATATAGGTATACTTTCTGAATCGAATGGCATGGTATGAATGAAGCTAAAGATTGCGCCATGTCGTGTCGCCAGCCAGAATGCCATATAATGAGAAGGCGAGGAAGCGAAAAATAATATTAACTCCTGGATTTCCTTTCATGTGTGAGTTCTTAATCATATCCATCAAGGTTGCGTTTTTGAAGCCCTCCTCATAAGAAGAGCGTTCCCCATATGATTTTTATTACACTTGGAATTTATGACCTTGTTAGGAATACTGTCATTCGCGAGCAAACTTTTCGAGCTTTACTTTATAATGCGTGTGTTGTTTGTGAACGACATTACATGACTTGCTTGTTTCCACCTCGAGCTTTCATTGCATCTCCAAGAGTAAAACCAATTTGAGCGGCAGGCCTGATTTCTTGTGTTGTCGTTCGAAATGCATTGATGACGGCGAACACGTCCGCACTCACTATTTTAGTCGTAAAATATTTACTCCATTATCACCGGAGCTTTAATAAACCACTGAACCACCACTCAGATACCGTTCTCACGGGGAAGTTTGATAACGGTCCACTCTTTGCGCTCCACCGTACGACGTTCGATTTCATCTACCCACTCTTCGTGGGCAAAGTGAACATTGCGGGCATCACCTCAACCTTTTCTTGGGTCCATTCTTCTTTACACAATGCACTTGGAAAACGCCGTGCCTTGCAATTATTGCTTCAGTTCATGATGAACTTTAGCAGCAGATTTCCCTGATGTGACGCCCCATTCAAAAATTCTGCGTCAATTTCAGCTGCTCATGATTCCTTTCCTTTTTCTAAAGCCGAGATGACGAGATTGTGTAGTGAGATAACTAATTGTACTAGCTCGCGATCGAAACAGTGCTGTGAAGCCGGTACCTTGACTTTTCTCATCATGCATTCAAATGTATGCGCACTTTTGAATGAGATGACCCAATACTTCATTTCCACTACAAGTCTCAGAAGGTACTCGCCACAGTAATCGATGCAACAGCAACGAGACTTCCCGACACAGCGTTCACCGAAATTGTTATTGAGAACGCAGTTTTACAAAAGGGCGCAGTCAGCAGCGCTGCCAAATTCTGGTAACTATGGAAGTGTGTTCGGGAAGGAGAAATATCGGATTGCTTGAATCAGTGAATACATCTTGTAGCGTGTTAGCGCTTTGCGATGACATAGTTGAGCTTCGCTCCACGTAGTAGTGTTACAAACTGAAAATACTAGTGATACCCTTGAGTATTCGCTGTTTCTTTTCTTCAATGGTCTACCTCAAGATAGACAATCTACCACTTTCCCAAACGGCTTTCTCGCAATCCAGGAAAAGGGCGGAAAAGGGCGACATTATAACTTGAAGGGTTAAGCTGATCACTGTTCCTTTGCAGTCACGTATGCCGTTACGCTCTGGGTACTGCAAACCATAGGGAGCCTTTTCAAATTGAATTTTACGATTAAGCTTCTTCAATAGTTGGACAGCCTTTTCAGAAGAGGGAATACATGACATGGAATGATGGATCCTTTGGTGATAGGAAAAGAGAATTGGTCTGTTGGAGCGTAAGCTTGACTCAGTGTTAACTCAACATTAAAGTTTTGGTGCATTCTAGTAGATTTACCCCATAATCAGTAACTGCATTAATGTTTGGGTTGTGCCCAATGCACCACCATAGTTTCGTAATTAGTTCTAAAGTCTATAGTATTAAAACACTACTGAGAAAACGTACCTCTAGAGCGTGCCTGTCGATGACAACGTTCATAGTTGCCTTGGAATCGAAGTGCATTGGGAGAAAGAACATATTGGCGATAAAAGGGATTGGTACCGTGCATTGAAACACAAATAAAAACCATGCCGGTAGTCTTATCAGCGTCTAGACAAAAACATTTAGGGCTATAATTGGTACCGCGTTGGAGTTTTGAAAGAATTCGCTTCAAGAAATTCAAGAACGAATAAGGGCATGGTAGAGTTGACCTTACCCTTACACAGTGCTTACAAAACTCTTGAATAAAAACTCAAACCCTCCCTCCCCCCCCCCCCCCCCCCCCCCCCCCCCCCCCCCCCNCCCCCCCACCTCCCTCCTCAGTAGTTCGGGAGTTCGGATTAGCGTAGTACTGTTGAAAGTCAACAAACATATTGAATTAATGAGCTCACGGCAATTACCTGATTGAATCTGCTGTGAGGAAAGGAAACAGTTAAGCATCGCTGAATAGAGATCATCATGACGCCAAGTATTCGAGCGTATTCAAATAAATATGTCTGAGTGTAGGACCACTGCACGAAAATCGTCCAATTCAGGCTCCAATAGAAAGATTTCAGAGCGTCTATTTCGCGCATATTCACACTCGTGTAATAGCATACGAAACCAATCACATCAATGAATCCCTGAAAGAACTCTAACATAAGTCTTGCACTGGCCCCGATGATCATGGATTTTGGATTTGCGTTGAACAGGTTTTGAGTATTTCAGTACCCGATGGTACATTTTTACGTCTAAACGAGCTAGAAGTACTTGGAAAATAGCTCTGCAAGAAGATCTACTACCTTTTTTCAACGTCAAGATTGGCCCTAGAAAACGGCCTAGCTAGATATCAGGATCCATCGAGCGAAATGGAATTAGCAAGGTGAAAGACTGTCCCAGTCTATCACGTCTTCCCACACCATGCGTGGAATCGCAGTTTCAAAAGCCCTATCACGGAATGGAGCTCATCTGGTGGACAGTTCCTTAACGAGATAGATCACATCATCTTCGATCGAAATTCTTGCCTGACTGGCGTCACTGTTGTTCCATTTCTAAATGGAATCCAACTATCGCCTCTCCCGCGCTGAATTCTGCTTTTCATTGCGATGACAGGGAGTGTGCTGCGAAGTTCAAAAAACGAAGCCCTAAGACTGTTGTCGATTGAGGTTGCTTTGCTTTACATGCGAGTTTGTGGGAACATTGACATTGCTAGCGACAACATCGATGAAGAATACAAATGGTTCGTCGAACATCTTCACGATAGTGCTGGGAAAGTAGAGAGTCTAAATAATACCAAGAAACGTCTCTCGTCGAAGACTCTCGAGCTGATACACCCAGCTTGGAATCGCGCGAGCTGCCGTAACCAACAAATGTCCGAACATGAGAAGCCATGCGTAGAAGCGATAAAGGGAAACCTGGACGAGAAAAGAGCAGCAATTATGGGCGAAGCCGCGAGACGGGTACAGCATCCATAAAGCTCGCCGGAGCTTCACCATTTAGTGGATCAAGACGACTTCTCTTTGTCGTTCTGAGAGCAGTTCTGTATCGCGAAGGGCAAAATAAAAGGAAAATAACTGCTTCTACGCGGATTTTTTCGTGAGCCTTATCTATATGTCTACCTATCATTTCAGGCACGACTGATGTGTTGTTCCTTCAGTTCTCCCTTCCGAAATTTGAAACGCCATCACGTCGATGAAAAATTGTACGGCTCCTGGTCCGGAGAAAGTCCGTTGCGTGTGTCCGTCGAAAGTAGGTCACCCCGCCCACTTCGCGCGCGGCGCATCACACTGAGGTCCCGAGATGACATTACAGTACCACCAAGTGTCAGTGGAGCAAATGATTTGCATTTGTCTGTGTTATCTTCTTCTTGAACTGACTGCCGTGGACCAAACGCAAAGCGTATGCCCCAGTGACAATTGCGGCGTCTGTCAAATATCGCGGGCCGACTCGCCGCGTGCGACGGCTGCGGCGTGACCTAGTTTCGACGGACACGCGCAACGAAGCGCACCCCTTCTGGTCCCGATAGGAGTAAACCAGAACTCTCCCAAGCTTTTCACTAATAATTGTCAAAAACGTGGCCAGGCTCTTCACGTAGTTTCTGTCGGAATGCAAAACACCAAGCTCGTGGGAAACCAGCAGGACCGTGTTGTTGTATAAGAATAGGGTTCGGAAGATAATGGCAACAATCGCATAATCTGACTGTTGTCTGCAGTCTATAAACTTTTCACACGAGTGATCCTCAGGATTGGCAGAATATTAGAATAAGGACATCCATGCGAGAAACAGGGCTCAGAAGGGGTTCAGTGCAATCTACAACATCCACACTGTCACTCACCCTCATTGAAGTGAATCGGAAATACAGGGTTCTGCTATGTCTGAAGATTATCTATGCTATGTAAAGACCGTACATCTTTTCAGTTTGCAGACGATATCATACTCATAACACAGAGCATCGAGCAGACGGAGCAGAGCAAACTTACTGGTGCCCGCTTGACGAGATGTATAATCAGTGGGAAGACAGGTGATACAGGTGACAAAACTCTAAGACGCTACTGGAGACTGGAGTCAGAGAGCACCGGATTCTTATGTAATGAGGTGGCAATTATCAAGGCAAAAAAACCTCAAGATCAATCGTGATTCGTTGCTCGCACGTATCCTTCAAAAAGCAAGGCCAATATGATCATTCTCGATCGATTCGAGGATCTGTTGGAGTCGATATGCTGCATCTTTGCTAATTTTAAGTTTTACTACATTTTGGCCATAAGGACAAAGGAGTTACGACAGCTTGCAACTGTTTTTAAATAGGAGGATAGGCCGATAGCGGAAAGTATGCCTTCGACTCATAGAAGCCTTTTTCATTCAACTAAGTGAACAGTACCTGCGAGATAGTTATTGTGTAGAAATGTGATGAGAAGCGATACTTGTGCTTGTAGCGTATAAGAACGTAGAGAATACGGATGTATAGCGGTATTGTCATAGCAGCCACAACCGTAAGAATCCATGTCTGCCAACTGAACATTTCTGATTTCCTGAAAAATCTTTTCAAGCAACCTTTTTGAGCAGATTAATTTAGTAATGCGCTCTGTCTGTTTGCCTTATCGACTCTTACAAAATTCGCTATAACCTGAAAAAGCCTATAGAGATCTGGTCAAGTTTGATATGTGTAGGGCAAGACGTACAGAGTACATGGGAGGTGAAGAGGGTAACGAGTAGGACTGAGGAGAGCCATACGCAGTTGGCGAAGTCTTCTCAAAATGTGCACACTCACAACATCAATTCATAACTCGCTTCCAGAGATTCTGAGAACCAAATAAAAGCCTATTAACATCGAGCGGAATGGAGTCTCTTATGAGCTGCTTTCAATTGGAAAGTATTTATTACGAAAATTGATAAATCTGTTTGAAAACACTTCAGAACCCAGAAAAAATTGTTTAAAAGCTATCGAATGAAAAAAGGTGAAATAATTCATGGTAGGCAACGTCAGTGCTGAAATGGTTGGAGCTAGGATCAAATATTCAATAACTGTGTTACTGAATTGCTTTCTTGAATTCTTCACGAGGTATAAATATAATCTTTGTTAGAACAACATTTCTTTTGAATCATCTTCATCAAAGCCTGAAAGGATCGTAACAATTCGCGACTGAATTTTCGTTGAATGACTACTGCGATTTTTCGAGCATACACAGAGCTGCTTCTGTCGGCGTGATCCGCAGACTTGGTGGTGCCCCGATTGACGGAAAGATGCGGTTCATCTCCAATAGGATCGCTGCCACCATTCGGGAGAGAATAATGTCTCACAACCAAACGAGAGCTACATAAGTCTTACATAAGGTTGACTTCCACAGTAGATGGAGGTTGTGATGTTGTTTGATCGGATAGTCACAAATCCTTACGATCTTTTCAGGCTTTGACGAAAGCGATCCAAAACATCAGTTTAATAAATCTTATGATACTTTTGTCAAAAGTCTAATAAAACACTATAGTTCCGTTACTATACCAAAATCATAAAAAGTCACCCGAAAAAATCCACCACTATATCTACAAATTAGAGAGCGGAAAAAGTTGATATGAATAGCAAATTAAGAGAGATCGAATGTTCATGGTAGGTGGGGATGGGTGAATATTGGAGGGGGTGCATGTGGAAATTCACGGACTTGTTTAAAAACGTTTTAAGGCTTGGAACAAAGTGTCGAGTAAAAAGCAGGACATGGATTGTGGCAAAAATCGAAAAAANAGAACGAGCAATAGCACAAACGTCGTTCCTCTTTTGGTAGAAAAGGTGGATACAAACTGCAGGAACAAGATTTCACTCTCTTATAAAATTCTTCATATAAGGATAGGGATAGCTGAGAGGTTAAGGATGTGGGTTCATGTCTGCGCTCTCAGAAAGGACGCCAGTTTGATCCCTGCCAAGGCAAAAACTACGGCTTGCAAAAATGCTGCAAAATTGGTGCCGGTAACAGCGTCATCCTCGCCCGACTTTTATGGGGAGTATGCGAGGGGTACTAAAGAGTAAACAATCTCGGCCAAAGAACTAATTTTGAATAGAGACTCATAAAGTCGAATTTTATACTGGTAAGTCACGAATGATACAATGAGGCGCTGTTACATTCAAATCCTATGCCTTCACGAAACACAGGCGATACGCTGGGAATAGCAAAAGCCAAAGAAAATGACCATCGCATTAGTAGGGTCGCTCAAACACTCTTTTTCAGCTTTCAAGGAGATCGATGGTCCAACGATGACTGTCAAGATAATCATGTAAGAGGGGTAGTGGACAGTAATACCTTTGTATACACAACAAGCGTGCTGCCCGAGTGCGGAAAAGATCTAAGCCATAACGGTGCCATCAGATCAGTTCAGAAAGGTGCAATCTCACCATAGTAAGAGATCTCATGATCTGTCGTCTTTGAACGGAAGGACCTAGAAAAGGTTCACGGTATAGAGGAATAGGAGTCTGAAGTGGAGAAGAAGAGAGAGTTTTTGATTTGGCTAGCCTTACGACCTAGCAGTCTGTAGCGCAAAAAGGGAGACCGTGATGCTTGCCTACAATAATGACTGAAGGGAGGCGAACGGAAGTCGACCATGTACATCAAAGTTCTGCTCGACTAAGATCTAGCTACACAGCATAGATCTCTCGTAATAGACAGATTTAAGCTTCGTGAGAATTCTTGGACAGAAACGGAAGGATTCGGTACTAGAAGGTGCGCCGTGCCGAAAAAATACCCTAAAAGAGGATGCCGGAAGATGGTCTCTCAGATCTCATAGGTGATTTAGCTCACCTTGAGTGACACCGTGAATGTCATCCTACGGTGGGCGTAGAAAATGCTCGGGGAGGCATGAGGTGGATTGTAAGGGAAAAAAAGCCTGGCATGAGACAGAAGATGGCCGCTTACAAGTGCTGCAAAAGACGCGAGCTTCAGAAGACCTGGCTGACGAAAAAAGTTGAGTTAGGCTGGTCAAGGCTGCCGTAGCGAAAGCAAAGATTATGGAAATGAACGCCTAATACGAGAAGACCCATGGTCGAGAAGGAGAAAAGACTTCAGGTCGTTCGATGTTCTACTTAATGTTAAAACTGACTTTCAGATCTATAGTTCCGGTTGTGGTGTAGTGGCAAGTGGCACACTATCACATACACATGGTAACGGATTTGAATCCCTATCCACCTAGGCCACTCAAGCCTTCCATCCCTCCAAGTTCGGTTAATTGGCACCAGACGCGTCTGGGACTACAATTAGTTGACTTGCACTTCTTCTTCGGCTCTTCTTCAGAGGGATTGAATAAAGGCGAAGAAATGAAGAAAAAATTATGAAAATGAAGAAGAAGTCGAACGATCTGCCTACTTCCAGATTGTAAAAAAATAACGGAAAGGAAGCGTCTCTCTCCATACTCTCTCATAGGAATGTGTGCAGAACGAGTCAGCAATCCATCTTCTGAGAGCCTTCTATCCCACCTCTACCCTCAGAAGTGATCAAAGTAGAAGGCATGAAAACCTAGGTGTAATTCGGGCAAGCATCAGAGTCGTCACCCATTGATTCGACTTATTTCTGTGGATGGAACAGCTCTCTGTGATGGGTTCTGGGCGCTGCCGTAATAATATGTAATACTTCAGGTACGCCTGTATTCGAGGGACCATTGGTCAGAGTCAGTTTTTTAACTGTTGGCCCAACATAAAAGCGGTACTTGTCTTTCCAGCAAACATACAGTTTCAGACCGGTCTTGAACTCGAAGCTGTGCTTTCCGTTAGCGGTCGCACTATACTCCTTTCCTTGGCTACTTGGTGGCCCTAGATGGCTCCTGAGGAAAGTGTGCCTGCAGGTTAAGAAGATGAATGTTTTTCATGTAGGAACGGAACTATATCGAATGCATATGGACATAATCAGCTTCAAAAATAAAACGAAATCAGGAAATCACGGACTTGACTTCTGGGGTGTGCGAACTTTGTACGATTGCCCTAATTAAGTTCATGTCGCACCTGAGCGCAGAAAGACCACAATTTGGTGCGAAGACTCCATGATCATTAAGCTGGCTGCATATCGTTGATAAAGCTAGTTGATTGACGGGAATAATGAAAGTGGGTCAATGAAGATTTTTATGGAAAATTAGGTTTCTTAAGGGCAAATAGCTCCAATATTAAACATTAACATCACTTCTGTAAAGGTTGCTTAATATCACAGATGAGCGATATAGAAAAAAGACAAGAAGAAAATTTGAATGCTCATTTTATCTTATAGAAATTTTTACCGAAATCGTTTTGGGCTTATTCATTCTGCACGAAAACAAAATGCTTGAAACCAGTGGTGCTAAATTTCCCTTGTTATGCAAAAATCTAATTTCCTATAGAAGCATCACTTCCTCGCTGTAATTACTCTCATCCGTTAGGAACCTTCCACTTGAATAATAAAGATGAGATGGCAGCACAGTGACTATGAAGTCATCGCACCTAATTGAAGACGCTTCACGCCTACGTGCAAAGTGACTTTCATGAGATGCGAATCGTACAAATGCTCCTACACCCCCCATTGAATGTTGAACTCGCATCTAAATGCGACCTTGATTCTGAGGTGGATCAAGTGCACGGCTCAAAAAAGCTCCATCCACAGGGGCAGCACTCAAAGCTTGAGTGCTGCCCCTGTGGGTGGAGCTCTCTCGCTCAAGTGGCCTCTTGAGCGTTTTTAGCGTGGAATAGGTTTTAAGGAAGAAAAATTCGATATTCGCGAGCAACTATTTTTTATGAGAATCATGTCCTATCCGGATTAAAAAACATGTACAAAATGAACTTCTGTTCGAAGCAGACAGAACAATCAGAAGCTCTTTTTGTGCAAAGTATTTCAGGTAGTACAGATCAGGACCTAGCAAATGTCTGTGGGAAGCGGCTACAAAAAATGGCAGAGCTAAAACCATTTAGCAAAAAAAGGGCATCTCTAGAACTCTAGACCGACATTTGAAAAGGACGGCGCGAAGATCGCCACAGACCTTTCCCTGATTAGCTTTATGTCAGTTCCACGGCGCTCCAGTTGGAATCATCTTCCAGAGGTCAGATCCAGAACAACAGAGAGGACTGTTTCTGTGAAAAGCGGGTAAATGCGAGGCAAACATAGCAATGGCAACATTTTGTGCTCAGCTTCCTTTTATCACAGCCCCTGTTTTGCACTCTTTTGTCTTAGAGTCACATGGGGGTGACTAATTTGCATCATTTTCACCACCGTAATGGTCGACATGCCAATCATGCATGTAAAGCAATGAGAAGGGTAACCACTAATTGGAATTTTGCTCTCGTTTTCTTCGAAACAATCTTCATCCGCCATCAGTACGAATAACTTGCTCGAGCGAAACTACGAAATCGCCTTCTGAAATGAACGTCATACTGAGATCCCATGAATAATACTTGCAACGATGACAACTTTCTCAGGATGCCACTTGGATATAAACTCTTTCTTTGGACCCTCAAGATTCTAGATGAAATGGTATTTGATCAAAGAAATGCTCTTTGGACCATGTTGCAATTATTGTTGCAGTTGTCCTCCCCAGGCTCACTTCTGCATCCGTCATCAGCCATAACAACAAAAGGAGGAAATTGAGCTGCAAAAGGTTGATTTCTTCGGGATATTCAAACTGGCACTGTAGTCTACATTCAGTTCTGGTTCAAATGAAGGCGGTTTATTTGTCCAGATTGAAATCCAATCCTCTGAATTTCTCCCATGACATTAAAAAAACTTTCCCACTGCCGTCCTTAGAACACTCCTCTTAAAAACGCACATTTCTCTCAACTCCCACGCTCTTGGTATATACTCATTGAAGGAATCATTCGGAAAGTCATCTAACACGAATTGGCGATTTTCTCGTTATCCGAAAGGTTCATTACCATACGATTTTAAGGCTAACTTGAAGACCACTCATCATAGAAGCGGATCATCAAAATGAAGTACAAAGAAGTACAAACAGATCTATAATAATCAACGAATGACTACCATTTGCTTCTTCAGAATAGTATAAGATTTTCATGGCAACGGCTAAGGTCTACTGCCCTTCAGCATGTATTCAAGGTGGTTATGACTCTCATTAATGGCTTAAATGGAGAGCAGTCTATTTAATTACAACTTCATTCACATTTCATGGCTAAAGTCACCTGAAATTAATAGACTCGAATGGTGTTTTTTCGATTCTGTGAAGAACATCTAATTCTGGAAGCCTTCCAGTTTAGACAGCAGATAGAAGTGCAGCTGCACAAAAGTTTATAAATAATGGAGTACCGGGGTGGACGTGCTACAAGCGAAAAAATTATGTCTTGCAGGCAAGATTGCAGGCCATTTTATTCCGGCGTTGGAGAGGCCTTCCCTCTATTCGGGAGAATTTCATGGGAATATCGGATAGTTATGGTAAATACGTTGCCACTAGGAAAAGGTATCTTAAAAGGACTTTTTCTGGGCTACAGCTTATTCAGGAGCTAAACCTTCAGGAAATAAGATGCATTGTGAAAAAAACTAGGGTTACAAACGATTCGATGAGATGTTAGCTACTTTCAGCAGGCTATTCAACAATTTGACAAGCCGGGAGGCATGGTCAATGACAGGCAATCAGTCCAGGACTGCTATTCTGACGACCCGCCTCCTACAACTATATGAAGAAAAAACGACTGCACTACACTACTGGAATTAGAGAGCGTATTCACATATTTTACCTGCGCTCGGCAATTTGTTCGATGTGGTTTCTGATTTACAAATAGTTATTCATCGTTCTGGCACTTCTCACAGGAATTCTCCTTCATATCTCACAAGGTTGGCGATTTAAGGGCAATACTTCAGTCTCGGGCGGGACTCGAGCCCGTACCTGTGCTTTCCGGGCACCGTGTCTATCCCTTACTCTACGGAGACCCCGCTTGTCCTCGCCTTCTTGGCTTGTATGCCTAGCTTATCAGCACTCACACGTGCAACGTGTTGAGCCGGTCGGCCAATATCAGCAATGAATCGCTTAGCTGAAAGCTCAAAACAGAACAAAACAAAAAACAAAAACAAGCAAAACAAAAAAGCAAATAAAAAACAAAAACAATAACGAAACACCAAGTCAAATCAAGTTCTCCTTCATATGTATATCTTTAAACGTCAATGTATTCGCGATACACAGGGTGTCCCAAAATTACCGAGGAATATTCATTGCATTGTATTCGAAGCTTCTCAGCAAGGAATTACAATCGAATTTATATACACGTTCGCTTACATTATGTGCAGCAAAAAACCATCTCAAAATATCCCCCAT